>SKCR01039611.1:0-75099 GCA_019454045.1 Zanthoxylum bungeanum | reverse complement strand
AGCATATATCGGATCTCTGGTAACTAGTCTCTATAATCGGATAATCATGACCTAGTCATATTATCCCGATGACTGCAGTACTTAAGAGTACTAGTTCCGTATCCTACGTGATCATCATCTCCATATGACTGAAGTGATACTTCCATCTTGACATCACACCAAATACACTGCGATTCTCAGTATACCTAGAAGAGGCGTACACAGAACCCGTTAAAGTCCCGGACATCCAAAACCAAAGTATACTGATTGTCATAAATATTAGCGATGCAAGTCTAAGGTTAAGACCAAATACACCTACCCTGATTCGGATTCCCATAGACACATAGTCATACTACCAATGGGATTTCGAGGGGTCTATCTAGAGCGAAGCTGTTTCCGTACCATCGATAAACAGAACCTCCTATTACACTTGCATGAGTATCCAATACCCAAATATATGAGAACTATGTCGTTACGTTTCCATAACACGCACAAGTTTAATACTAGCCTATTCCATATTATCGATGTCCAATCTCGATAATACTACGACTAGGGATATTTAATGATTAAACCTTAAGTGGATTAATATTGTCTCATATCTTATTAATACGGTACTAATCATATGGACTTTTATCATTTATATATCCCGATAATCTAATTACAAATGATAAAAGAGCAATTTCCTTTGTCACATAGTTAATTTGTACAATAACATCATGTTCTGTACAAATAGTGATGATATGGGTCATAATTGTCCAACAGTTGTGTGTTTCATTTCTTATTCCAACATGTTTATTTCATGCATGTTTTATTTCATTTTTCTTATATATATATATATATATATATATATATATATATATATATATATATATATATATATATATATATATATATGTCTGATGATGACTTACGCAAGCACACATATTGCTCAAGTAGTATAAAAAATATTGATCTCACAAAGACTTATCAATTACGTTACTACTTGTTGAGGCTAACTACCTACAAATATCAAACTAAAAATTAAATGTAGTTGTTCGTTGAGTTTGATTATAACTAAAAGTAAATAAATAAAACTATGATAGATTCCCAAAATAATTAATGAAGAGAAAACATTCAGGGCTGTGAATCCACCTGATTACGCCCAAAAAGCACTCGCGGTTATTGCAGTATAGTTAGGGTGTCGATTCCTCAGAGAGATGGTTATAAGGAACTAATTACTTAAACAAAGAAACATTAGCAGTAACTTAATTAAATAGAAAGATTGAATTGATAATGTAAAGTAAAGATTATGAAAAGTTGCGGGAAATATCTATAGAGAAAAGCAGCAAAGCGTCAGGAATCCCTCTTGTGTCAACTTCCTATATTTAGTTATTGATTCGTTTTATTACTTAATTGAAGGTTTCACATCCTAAACCAACAATCAGGAGATATTCAATTCAAAACACATAAAATTCTAAGGTAATCGATGAATTATCTTCTCTTTTTTAACAACACATAATGTTATTATTATGATCTATCTAATGTCGACAATATACCAACAGGCAATACTGCAGCAGAAGACCAACTCATAAAACAAATTTACCAATCACAACTAGATTCTCCAATCACACATAGAAGAAGCATGACTATTCCTATATACAAGTTGGTAAAACGCAATCTATGGATTATAAATCGAAAGGTAATAAAGAATAACAACCATCAATTGTATTAAATGTTAAAAGTACTTAGGAATCAACAACATGAATATAAGAGTTAAATACAATAGTTCATCCTTAGTTTTGCATAGGAGATTAGTTCTTCATGGAGAAGAGAGACACATCATTGATAGATCGGAGAGATATCATATTTGGCTTGAAACTTCTTCGTTCTTCTCTCTTAAAATTATGTTTATAACTCTTTGTTGTGTGTTTTCTCTATTCTTTTTCTCTATTTCTCTCCCTTCCTAGGGTTTTGGACGAAGCTGGGTTTATATAGGGAAGCCCTGGGGTCCATATGTGCGTAAAACACGACAAAATTAAGGTTTTGGAACTGTTCTAGGGCGCTGACAAGTGGTGTCGCGGCGCCAAACTTGTTGGCTTTTGTATGAGTACCGTTTACTACCGCGTGCTTCCGATGAATCCGTAAGGTCCCGAAACACATGTAATTGATCCAAACTTCATATTCCATTGCTCTTAATAACAAAGCACAAAATAAACTCTAATTAAGCCGAGTTAGTGATGTTCAAAGTACACTTTCATGCACTTATCACATGTATTTAATCTTAATTAGAGTTTATTTTTACTGTGCGCGTGATTCAGGCATTGGGCACTCGTTTATGTTTCCTCCAGTGAGTTATGTTGGATGCTCGATATGGATTTACGATGATGGATTTTGAAATTGATTTTTGTTTACAGTAAAAGAGTTTTTCAAATGTATTTTCGAAATGATTTTTGAAAGAGATCATTTTACGTTTTCCATTTTAAATGATATCAGGAATTGACAGATTTTAGAATATCAACATCATAAGAGCACTATGATTATACGTCACTTCTGGTTGTGACGATGAGTGCGTATGTAAGTTTATGGTTAGTCATAAATATTTTGGATAGTGTGATGTTATATGTGCTATGTTGTCAGCCATACCATGTTGTATGTGCGATTGGATATGTACATATGTAACTTTGATATTGATGTCGTTTACATATATGATATAGAATGACATGATATGAAATGAATGAGTTCCGTTTTGCATTGTGGACGGAAGAGATAGTATGAAATTCGTGTTACGTTTTCGTTTTGAAACTGTATTTGGTTGTGTGCAAAGAACATGCGATATGTTCCTCGTTTCGGGAGATGTATGAGATTGGCTATATACAATTAGTTTTTGACTTTCTTTCTGTTGATGGATGAGTGTGAAATGGTTTGAACGTGTTTCTATGGATGAGTATGAATAGAGATGATAAGTTTGATGTGTTATTGGTATAAAATATAAGATTCGGTAAGTTTCGTTTTGAAATATCGTAGTTTGTATTGGATTGTGTGATACGTAACTTTTGAAAATGTGTAAAGTGTGGTGACTTCCGAATACCGAAAAGATGGTAATATACGTACGATCCGTTCCGAATGATCAGAAATAAGGATGGATAAATTTCGAAGATGAAATTTTTATAAGGGGGAGAATGTAATATCCTAAGTTTTTCGGAACAGTGCCGGAAAATTTCCGAATTAAAGTTAAGGATTTGGAACAGGCTGGTAATCAAAAATAAGAGTTTATGTGTTGGGAAATAGGTTGGAATATTTTAAAGTGAATATTCTTCTTGTTGGAAAACGCGTGATTTCAAGAACTAGTTACGCGATTTCATATTTTATCATTATACATGTAAAAGATTATTATTTCGACTATAAAACTTTCAAACGAACTCCGATTGAGCTAATTCTTGAACTATCAGACTCGTTTTTCTGAGACGAACAACTTTCATGTTGAACACTTCAAAATTTGCATCAGAAGTGCTTCAAAAAAGAAAACTTTTTAGAAAGTTCCATGACAGGGGCCTAAATGTAATTTTTAGGGGTCTGAAGGTAAATTTCCATAACTTGTCTATAAATACCCTCAAGTTTCAAAAATTACAAAAAAATCAAAACCATTTCTAAACACTCACCCGACCCTTCCTGGCATTTTGGATGGGTGGTCACGTCGGCGGTCAAATGGCCACCGCTGACCGGCGCGCCACCACAGAAAGAACCATCGGCCCACCCCCAACCTCCAGCTGTCGGCGGCCGGACAAAGGACGCTGGAATCCGGTGAAACAACGTGAAGAACGCGCGCACATAGGTTTGCAGATCCCGATTCATCGCTCTGTTTCACGACCCGAGCCACCTTTCTAAATCGAAGCTCTATGAGGGTACTACAAGTAAACGGTGACATATTTTTCATTTCGTGCACGGTTGCACGGGGAATGAGGAAAGAAGATTCGGTGAACAATAACCCGTCGATGAACAATAGCTCCGATCAGAATTCTGTCGATTCCAGCGCATTCGTGGGATCGTTTGGAGTTCGTATATGGCCTCGAAATCTCGATAAGACCTCCCGGTAAAAATTCGTAAATTTTAAGTTTATTGTTAAATTTTCAGATGTATCCAATAGATTTATAGCATAGAGTATTGATATAAATTAAATTGACTGAGTATTATTATATTGAATATGAGTATGTGGCAGAATCTGAGTGATAACGGAACGAGTTTGATCGATCTGATAGAATATGTTATTTTCCGATAAAAGTGGGTTTTTGGATATAATGATGTGTTTCAATTTTAATGTTAGTTATGAGTTATTTATGATATTACAAACATGCTTGGATAAATTCGAGTAGGTTTGAAGGATTCAGAACCCTTTTGTAACGTTTGTGAAAAGATTTTCGGAAGATTTTCCAAAAAATATGTAAACCATGAATATAGGTGAACTAGTGGCTTGAAATTATTTGTAATTATGTTTTAAGACAACTGGAACTGAAAACATTAAAGACAAACTTAATTTGATTATTCCGGAAAGATCCATAATTTTATCATAGTTAAGTCCAGAACTCCGTAAATCGTGATTCTGACAGCATTTCACCATTTGTTTTTGGCGGATTTGGTTAGGACCTGGAATGGTCGCGAAGCCAGGAAAGTAACTCATGCGATGAGTAATTGAATGATTGATTTATGTTAATATATGTATATGGAAATGATTGAAGTGTTTAGGATAAGATGAGGTTAGCCAAGAGATATTTTGGAGAACAAAATTCGAGATCATGAGTAGTTAAGTTTATCGATCGCCACAGGTATGGATTTTTATTAATGCTTTGATTTGAAACGAAATGATTGATGAGTTAATGTCTATGTGTATGCATGAATGTACGTAAGGCTGTGAACCTATAACGATATGAAAATGTGTATGTGAATGAATATGAAAATGTATGAATATATGATTATGTATTTGTATATGCATATGGTGTTAAGACATTTATATGTTGGGTGCAAAATCGGTGAATGGAGGAAACCATGATTTTCTAAATTGATATAAGCTAAGCTCTTTGAATAAGTAAAATAAATGTACAAATGGATGTGTTTATGAATTAATATTTCTGATAAGAATTCTGGAAACAGTGTGTATTTGATTGATAAGTAAAAGATTTGAAGATTGTTAAACACTATGGTATGGGAACTCGAAATAATACGTATGAATATATGTTTGACGTATATACGTATGTATACTAGATGATAAGCAATATTTGACATGTATGTGCTTGTGTATGTGAGATCGTGTGATAAATTTATGTCACGTGTTATGTGTGATGTGTGTATGTTGATTGGTTGATATTCTCACGGTGTAGTAATCGAGCTGGTTAGGAATTCGTTCGAACGGAATTCATGTCATACCTATTCTAAAATAAGTAATGAGTCTCGTACGAGCATTGTGTGCGCAAGCTAGCCATATGTTTTTATTGTTTGACAATGTGTTCTCTAGTGTGTTGATTGTTATGTGTTCTCCGTGGTTGGCTACATGATGATTGCATGTATGTCTGTTTGTAAATGTGTGTGATAGAACTCGTAAAATATACGGATATAGTATGCTTATTTAAAATGAATGAATGAATTTGAAAACTAATGTGAGCATTAGATGTTATAACACGTGTTTGTTAAGTTGTAATGGAACATATGTATATGTTTAAGAACTCTAAAATTATAATTGCATGTATATAAGAAAAGTGTGCTACAGTATGTACGAGTGCATATGAATCCCGACTGTTAAGTTATTGTAAGGTTATCGTATTTGAGGAAAGATAAAATAGGTTTGTTTTGGTATAGAAGAACGTTTATTTGGTTTACCAAATTGATGATATTTCATAGATGTGTATTCGTAATAACGTTTAAGAATATGACTTCTAATTTCTTGCGATTGGAATGGTTTCTATGTAAAAGGACATATTGTATGATTTTGATGTTTGGTTAATAGTTTGGTGTATATGTGAATATGTAGACATGAGAATTTGACATGGGTTAAGCATAAAGGATAATAATAAGCTGATAAATCCAACTTGTAATAATTTAGTAAATTTGATAAACTGTTGGTATGTTTGATTTGTTTGTTTGTAATACTATCATGGTTACTTACTGAGTTTTAATAACACATACCAAACCAGATGCTAGTTTTACCGTTGGCTACCAGATGGGTCAACCACTCCAACTTTGAAGTCATGTTCGAGACATGGATCATCCAAGCGGCAGTCACCCTCGCAAGTGTCATGGGAAAAGTTTTATAATATTATTATATCTGATTTATTGTTTTATTTTACGTGTTGAGCACGTGATTTGTATTAATAAGTTAAAGTTTTGATTGTTTATGATATGGTGGGCATAGAGCCCTTGAGTGTTGATAGATAGTGTGGGTGGAGCCCTTAGGATATGATTTTGAAGAGATTTATGTGGACCTGAGGTTCTTTTATTGGTTTGGAGTATTCTTGGATTGCCTTTGATCCTGGACTGCAATCTAGGTTGTCTAGTTTTTGGATACATCATGCCGAATTTTTATAAATTTAGAGGCTTATGGAGATGGATTAATCCTGTCTCCTGCCGGTAATATGCTGCCTCTGGCGGGGTGTTACACATGTGTTGCCTTTGTGGATTTGGTTGAGCTTGAGATGAGAATTTTCTTTGTTCTTGCACACTCAAGACATTAGTCAATTTAGAGACTTGACTCTTAATCTCTTTATGTAAATAAATAAAATAAATAAATAACTGAAATGAATAAAAAAATAAAATAAATATTGGACAAAGTTACCGCTTTTGTTGTGACTAAGCAAACTTGCTCATTTTGCTTGTAAATCGTCTCCCCGGTAACGGCGCCAAAATTTGATTATGCCCAAAAAATACTCGCGGTTATCGCAATATAATTGAGGTGTCGATTCCTCAGAGAGATGGTTACAAGGAACTAATTTACTTAAACAAAAAATGTTAGCACTAACTTAATGAAATAGAAAGATTGAATTGATAATGTAAAGTAAAGATTATGAAAAGTATGCAGGAAACATCAATAGAGAGAAACAGCAAAGCGTCATGAATCTCTCTTGTATCAACTTCCTATATTTAGTTATTGATTCATTTTATTACTCAATTGAAGATTTCACATCTCAAACCAACAATCGGAAGATATTCAATTCAAAACACATAAAATTCTAAGGTAATCAATGAATTATCTTCTCTATGTTAACAACACACAAAGTTATCGTTATGACCTATCTAACATCGACAATATACCCACAGGCAATACTGTAGCAGAAGACCAACTTATAAAATAACTTTACCAGTCACAACTGGGTTCCCCAATCACACATAGAAGAAGCATGACTATTCATATATGTAAGTTGGTAAAACATAATCTCTGGATTATAAATTGAAAGATAATAAAGAATAACAACCATCAATTGTATTAAACGTTAAAATTACTTAGGAATCAACAACATGAATATAAGAGTTAAATACAAGAGTTCATCATTAGCTTTGCCTAGGAGATTAGTTCTTCATGGAGAAGAGAGACACAACCTTGATAGATCAGAGAGACATCTTGTTTGGCTTGAAACTTCTTCGTTCTTCTCTCTCAAAATTGTGTTTCTAACTCTTTATTGTGTGTTTTCTCTCTTTTTTTCCTCTATTTCTCTCCTTCCTAGGGTTTTGGACGAAGTTGGGTTTATATAGGGAAGCCCTGGAGTCCATATGTGCATAAAACACGACAAAATTAAGGTTCTGGAACTGTTCTGGGACGTCGCGACGCTAAACTTAGTGGCTTTTGTATGAGTGTCGTTTAATGGGGAGCGTCGCGATGCGCCATCTTTTGTATGTTTACTGATTTCTACTTTCTTCATTTTCACTCTTTCCGCTTGCTTCTGATGCATCTGTAAGGTCCTGAAATACGCTGACCGGTGCATTCACATGCGTATAACGCAAGCGCACGTATCATTCAAGTAGTATAAAAATATCGATCCCACGAGGAATTAATTCCTACTGTTGTTATTAATTATTGATACTATTTATTTAAAGGTATTTAATTGAGGGAGAAGAGGATGATTGCTTTTGGTTGGTTGAATGTGGATTTGATAAAATACTTAAAGACACAAAAGAAAATACTAAGGAAAATAAACAAAAGACTCAAGGATCTAGGGTTGTGATTCCACATAATATTATTAAAAAGATGAATTGATTCTCTTATATATGTGTAATAAATTAGTTTGCTAACCTGGAACACGATGATATGCAAAAGCCTCTTCCGATGGTCAGACGCAAATATCCAGTATAACCCAATTGAACCATATGTCTATGTCAACCAAATTACCTGGATTCATTAAGTTCAAGTTCCAATTATGGCTACCCATGCCCAACAGGTATATTCCTATCCTGTAAGGAAATCTATTAAAGGGTTATCTATCCTCAAGGAAGATCGTGGACTATTGAATCTAAGGCTGACACCTAAAATCCATTTTCCAAGTTCATTTTAAGTTTACCAAATCACTCTTATTAATGGCCAATTAACAAGAAGCATTAAGCTTAAGACTCAATAAACAAACTAAAGAATTACCCATAAAGAGAAAATCAATTATTAAGTGTGGATATTGTGTTTCATCACTTCCCTAGAATAAAAATAAAATGCTGGGGGTTGGGGGATCCACCTTTACTATTCCTAATTTAGAAATCTCCCTTATTATAATATAGAATTTATCTGTGATATTACCAACCGACCATATAGGTGGTATCCTCATTAAGTCAGATTTTAATTAAGTCCGACCGACCATAAATGCGGTATCATTATTTGTCCATAAACCAGCCATATAGGCGGTAATTATCTGTCACCTAAAGACCGGCCATATAGGCGGTGTCACTTTATGTCAAATAAATAAAACCAGCCATTAAGGCGGTAAACCTTTTAGTTTGAATTATAATTTCCATATTATAATTAAGGGATATTAATCTAAATTAAAATAATAAAAGCTTCACCATTCCCCCAGCGGAAATCTAACTACTAAAGATAAAAGAAAAGAGAAGAAAACGAAACTACTACTAGTACTGAAAATTAAAATACATAATTTAAATGCTAAAAATAAATACAAACAAGATGCAATCCTTAAATTCCTTACAAAAAACCTAAGGAAAGCATGAGAATTACAAATTAAATGGCTTGGTATTTATAGGAAAATCTAAAGGCTTCCACCAATTTCTCCACCGATTGCTCCACTAAACATGGCACCAAACATTGGAAGTTTGACAATTTTTATTTTTTTATTTTATTAATTTTATTTTATATTTTGAAAATGACTATAGTAGTTACACAAAATACATTGGATTGTTCATCATTTTCGGCCATGGAAACTTCAGAATTCGAAATTATTTTGACTTTCAAAGTTGTAGATCTTCAAGTCTTATTCAATCTGCAACTTGAATCAGCTCAATCGGATATCGGATGAAAAAAGTTATGGCCAAAATACGAAACTTGCGCAAAATTAGAATTTAGGACTATACTTCGTGACGCGTACAGTAAATTTTCATTTTTGACCTTTTTTCCTCCGAATTTCATTGTTTTAGCCCCGAGTTGATTCCATTAAGTCCGAATATTATTTTTATCTTCAAAATAAAGAAAAACATATCAAAACGTTCATAAAACTCGAGAAACTAAACAAAATATTAGGTTAAATGAGTGGGAAATAGTGATATAATTACCACTCATCACACGCGTAATTCATTCAAACTTCATATTCCATTGCTTCTAATAACAAAGTACAAAATAAACTCTAATTAAGATTAAATACATAATAATTAAGTCAAGTTAGTGATGTTCAAAGTACACTTTCATGCACTTATCACCACTCAATATTAATCTAAAAATGAATTGAATCTCCTATACTTATATAATGCATTGGCTTATTAACCTGGAACACTAAGATATCAACAACCTCTTTCCATGGTCAAGTTCAAATATTTAAAGTAACTTAATTAACTATATTTCTATGTTAACTAAGAAACCCCAAATTCATTAAGGTCAAGTTCAAATTATGGCTACACCCGCCCTACAGATATATTTCTATCCTGGAATAAAATCCCTAAGATGAGATTGTGTGCTACTAAATCTAAGGCTAAACCTAAAATCTCTTTGTCAAGTTCATATAAGTTTACCACATCAATCCTATTGGTGATCAAGCAACAAGAAGCATTAAGATCTAGATTTAATAAACAAGCCAAATTATCAAACAAGATATAAGAAAATTCAATTTATAAACTCATAAATATTGGATTTCATCACAACCCTAGATTATAGATCTAGTTATTACACATGCTTATAAATTCAAAATAGATATTCAATAATGAAGAAAATATTAAGAAGTCAAAAGAAAGAAGAAACTATGTCAAGATCATCAATCATTCGCTCATTGATGTTGAGATTTTGAGTTATGATCCTTTGATGTGCTTTGTTTATTCTCCAAAATCACCTTAAAGGCACTGGAATTAGGGTATGAGACTCTCTCCAAACTGTTGTTTTAGGCATGAAATGAGCTACTTTTATATAGGGGGCTGTGGTCCATTCTTTAGTACACTTCTTGAACAGCCTAGAAAATATGGGCGCATTGCGGCATGAATGTCCCAATGTCGCGACGCGCGTGCCCGATGAGCGATAAATATATCAATATTTACCGTCCCTTTTACTTAATATTTTGTATAGTTTCTTGAGTTTTATGAATATTTTGATATATTTTGTGTATTTTATAGATAAATAAGGTCTCAGAACTCATTGGAATCAAATCGGGGCCAGAACAGCGAAAAACGGACAAAAAGGATAAAATCATCTTTTCACATTACGACGTGCAAACTTTCTGTGTCGCGACTGCTAAAATATATCGGACACATGTCAAAATCAAAGAAAGCTTGCTATCATACGCACTTGCTAACATGCGCCGCCATGTGTCAACATCACAGCAAATCTGCTAAATGTGCCAGACACGTGTCATCATCATATGCTGTCGACATTCATCAGCAACACGCATCATTTCTTACGTCAGCATCGTAATGGGCACAATCTTTTCGTATCGTGACACCCAGCCAATAATTCTGCCGACAACTACATGTCATCATCTCAATAAATCAACGGTGCGTCGCGACACGCAAGGGTTTTGCGTCGGGACACGTGGATAAAAATTTTACTTATAAATTGAGGTCGAAATCAGAAGAAAATTCATAACTTCTTCTCGGGATTTCCTTAAGAATATTAAGAAGATGGTATCTTGTTTGTTTATTTATACCTTTCTTGTATTTAATTTTTATTTTATGCAATAGTTCTTCCTTTATCTTACTTTTCAATATGATGAGGTAACTCTCATCTGCTGGGTGAAAGGTTAAGCTTTTATTACTAATATTTAGATTAATCTCCCTTAATTATAATATATAAAGTATTTTAAAACTTGACTTAATGGTTGGACTTAATTAAATTGATTTTAACCTGACTAAATTGGATACCGCCTTTATGGTCGGTTGGAATTAATCATAAATTTGACTTAATCAGGATACCGCCTATATGGTCGGTTGGTAATGTCATGCAAAGTTTATATATTATAATAAAGGAGATCTCTAAATTAGAAGTAATAAAAATGGATACTCTAACCCCCAGCATTTTCTTTATTGCTTTATTTACCTTTTTAATTTCTAGCTTTTATTTTATGTCATTTACATTATTTATGTCTTTAATAGTCATAGTTATGTGTGGTAACTAAACCTCTTATCTAGGGTTGTGATGAATTCCAATATCACCGTTTTATAAGTTGTTATTTTGTGTCTTGGGTAATATAAGGTTTATTTATTGAGCCTTAAGCTTAATGATTCTTATTAATTGGCCACTAATAAGATTTATTTGGTAAACTTAAAATGAACTCGGAAAATGGATTTTAGGTTTAGCCCTAGACTCAATAACTCATGATCTCAGCTCGGGTCATGATGACCTTTAGGTAGATTTCCTTACTGGATAGGAATTTACCTGTCGGGCAAGGGTAGCCATAATTGGAATTTAATCTTAATGAATTCATATAATTTGGTTAACATATGAATATAGTTAATTGGGTTACACTGCATATTTGTATCTGACAATCGAAAGAGGCTTTTGCATATGTTCGTGTTCCAGGTTAATAAACCGATATATTACACAAACATGAGTTAACCACTTCATCTTTAAAAGATATTGGAAGGATTCACAACCCTAGATAGTTTTATAATATTGAATTTTCCTTTAATTTACTTTCGCATTGTTTTCTTTACTTGTTTTAGCAAAAATCACCATCCAATTAACAAACCAATCTATTAGGTACTTGTAAACATTTAACTTTATAAATTAATAGCTAAAGTAAGTCCTCGTGGGATCAATATATTTTATACTACTTAAATGATACGTGCGCTTGCGTAACATGAGTGATTTCACTGACCAATGCCTGTTGTTAAGAGTCGCGATGCTCATAAGGCTACGTCGCGCCGGGCATGGATTTTCATTGCAACGCGCAATGTCCAATGTCACGGCGCGATAATATTAGCAATTCAGTCCCTCTGCCTCATTTTTGTTCTTTGGCGAGTCTCAACGCGCGTTCCAATATCGGGACACGCCTCTTAATTTTGTTTTTACCCCTATTTACTCTATATTTTACCATTTTCATCGATTCCATCGTGTCTCGATATTATTTTACAAAATGCTTTCAAACGATTAAACAAAGACCATAAACAAGATCGATGTAATTATATGTCAAAATTATTATTGAATATAAATATATATTTTTTTAACTATTTTAAGAATTTAATCAACATCAATCATAAGATAGGAAAACCAAAAACATTTAAGACTTCTTCATGGCATAAACAATGGCTGATTGGATCTACGTAATCATATAGAAAATCAGCTATTATAAATTTTAATTTAGTTTCTGAATCAGTTGAATCAATACAACAAAATAGACGTTTAGCGTCCAAACATTTAGCGTCGAAATTTTTTTCGACGCCAATAAACTCTTGAGCGTCGAAATTAGATTCGTCGCTAAAGGTTTAGTCTTTTAGCGTCGAAATTTAGATTCGACGCTAAAGGTTTAACCTTTAGCGACAAAAAATTATTTAGACGTAAAGGAATGAACCTTTAGCGTCGAAATATTTATTTGGACGCTAAAGGTTCAACCTTAGCGTCGAATCTAAATTTCGACGCTAAAGTTTAATTTAATTTTTCGAATTCCCCCTTAAAAATTTTGAATTTATCGACTAATAAATTCAAATTTAATTGACATTTAGCGACTAATTTTCGACGCTAAAAGTCAAAAAAATTCGACGCTAAAGGTTCAACCTTTAGCGTCGAATGTAAATTTTGACGCTAAAGGTACAACTTTAGCGTCGAATGTAAATTTCGACGCTAAGGTAATTTTTAAAATTTTCGAATTCCCTTAAAAAATTTGAAATTACCGCCTAATAAATTTAAAGTAAATTTTGACATTTAGCGACGAATATTCGACGCTAAAAGTCAAATATTTCGACGCTAAAGATCAAACTTTTGGCGGAAAAAAATTCCGCTATTTGAGAATTTAGCGACGAAATCTTTTCGTCGCTAAAGGTTTTTTTGCCTATAAATTCATTTGCTCTTTCATTTCTTCTATTATCACTTCTTTCTCTCATACTCTATTTCCTCTCTAAATTTATTTTCCTTAAATGTTTTCTTGTTTGTTTTGTTTTGTATTTATATTCACATCTAAATTTATTTATTTTTTTTGTAGGGGAATATGAAGATGAAGAATGGTGAAAATGATGATAATGAAGAAAATTAAAGTTGAAGATGGAAAATTGTATTTTATCATTGATTTTATCATTTATCTTTTTTTGTTGTGATGTAAATGTTGTAATTTTAGTTTTTATATCAATAAAAAATATCATTTTATATTTTTTATTGTGATTTAAAATTGTAATTTTAGTTTTACAAGAAAAATGTCATTATTATAAAATTTTTAGTAAAAAATTTGTAATAATTTTATAACAAATTTAATTACTTTGTAATGAAATTAGTTTTAGATTAATTTGTAATATAATATTCTTAACCTTTTAGCGTCGAAATATTCGACGCTAAAGGTAATAAAATGATATTATTTTTTAATATTATATCACATTTAGCGTCGATATTTCGACGCTAAAGTCAACTTTTTGCGTCGAAATTATTCGTCGCCAAATACATGTTTTAACGTCGAAATATTTTTGACGCAAAATATTGTACTTTAGCGTCGAAATTTTTTATTTCGACGCTAATTGTCTTTCTCGTCCAAGTTTAACGTCGAAAATTAGCGTCGAAAATTTCGACGCTAATAACCTTTAGCGTCAAAAATTTGTACTTTAGCGTCGAAAAGTTTTCGACGCTAAAGGCCCTTTTTTTGTAGTGAATAATTCAAGCTTGCGCTTATATGCTATATTCATTATTAAGAATTTGGATCCAATATCATTCAATTTCTTATTGAACGTTCAATTTTAGTCTAAGTTATGATCCTATGCGGAATTAAGTACAATAAATTAAAATAAGTTTTATTTATTGTCTTTATGAATTCACAACAAACACCCTTAACTTTTTGCAATTATAATATAATGCAGAATAATAAAATAATAAACAAAATCAACACAATTATTTTGGTGACGAAGTGGAAAAATCGTGAAATTAAGTAAAATACACTCAGAGTATCTAGGCTACCAGCCAAAATCCACTATAATGAGAAAGGCTTGTAGTGATGGTAAAAGACTTATGACAGCAGCTCCGCCGACTCTAAAACCTCTAGACTGCAAGAACTCGAAGAACTCATCGAGCCCGTACCCCATGATTTTCTTCAGAATCTCTGAGGTCTCTGAGCGGATCAACTTTGCAAGCTCTGAACGCCGAAACTCCGACTACCAATTTTCCACCTCAAGAACTCTGAAGATTTAGGAAATTGAGTTTGGTTGTGTTGACGGTTTAATAAAGATCGATCTCACCAAAACAGAGAAGACAATAAAATCAAAGAAGTCTTC
Source organism: Zanthoxylum bungeanum (assembly GCA_019454045.1). Taxonomy (NCBI): domain Eukaryota; kingdom Viridiplantae; phylum Streptophyta; class Magnoliopsida; order Sapindales; family Rutaceae; genus Zanthoxylum; species Zanthoxylum bungeanum. The sequence goes on along the minus strand of SKCR01039611.1, from coordinate 60,060 downwards.
AAGGTAAGAATGAAGAGGTTGAAAAGCTATGAAGGTTTGAGGCTTTGAGAGATTGTGTTTTCAACGTTTGTGAAGGTGGCTATAAGGTTCTTTATATAGGTAAGGCAAAAAATAAGGGTTTCGAAGTGCAAAATAGTCTTAAAGCGTGTCCAAAATAGTTCACTTACGTACGAGTGTTTGAAGGCCACTCGAACGCGTGTCGAACAGGTGCTTGTTCCGCATACTCGTTTGAACGTATCCTTGAATGCAAACTTACCGGAAGGTTTCGTTCGAATGAACTGATGAACACATTATACACGTGAATCTTCTGTCAAGTTTCGTTCGAATCCAAACACGAACGTGACACTAATTCCACTCGTTCGAATGTATACACGAACGTAGCACGAACGCAAATCTGATTCCTTCATGCTCAGTCTGCCAAATATCAGTCCAATTACTCCAAGTTCTGCAAGACTTATTACAACTCAATTGAACTTATTTTGTTACGGATATTGCCAATAAATATGAAACTAACACTTATAATTTTTTTTTTTTTATCATGCCTACATGTATAATAATGGATGATTAAAATTCAATTAGTTATAAATTCTTATCTAATAACTATCAATCATAATTTAAAAAAACACAGCATTAAATTTAACTTAACAACAAATCCAAATCTTATTATTAAATGGTATTGATGGGATAATTTGAATCGATATTCACTGAATTCATACACTCTCCTATCTTTTTTTTTTTTTTTTTACTATACAAACTCATTTCAATTAAGGATGAGAATTTGGACGGATATTTCAAATACATGACAATGTATTTGTAAAATAAAATATTTGATATATGCGGTTTAATATATACTAGATAGGCTTCGAATATGAAATAAAGAATTACAAAGGATATCAGATGATTGCATATATCAGTATCGGTCTTATCAAATAGTCGCTATTTGTCTAGTTATAACTAAAGATGATATTATATAATTTATTTGTGTAAATATTGAGTTTAAAAATTGTATTTAATTATTAGTGTTGTGTATTGAAATTGATTTTCAAAATTTAAATATTGAATTTTTTTGGGTATTAATTTTATAAGTTGCCAAACACAACCATAATGAAATCTAGAAAACATTAATGGACAGGATTAACCCATTTTTATTTATTAGAGGAGATAATTAATAAACACTGATTTTATTTATAGACGTCAGTGCTCGTGCAAATTATTGGAGATAATAAACACTGACTTTATTTATAGCTGTCATTTCATCATGACAATGAAATGACAAATTATTGAAGATAGACGTCAGTGCTCGTGCATGCATGCATGCATGCATGTCTCCTTAAGCATCATACACTTCATGAGAAGAACCCTCGTTGCAGAGCTCAGTGCATGCATTCTTACAACGTACAGCTTCTTCATCAGCATCTATATATTGTCCAACCCAACCCAAACAAAACAAAACTTGCATTAGAATTATTTAATTAATTCATATACATAAAGGAAATAATATAATAATAATAATATTTTTTTTACCAGAGTTCTTGAGAGTGCTTATGGTAGAACTCTGGGAGGATGAACAGCCCAACATGCAGTAGAATTTCTGAAAGGTAGCTCCATTACATCAGTTCTTATGAAATAACAAAAAAAAAAAGGCTTACATAATAATACATCTATTATAATATTGTATCATAATGAAATTCTTCATATTTGAGAAAGCTCATATTATGACGTATTTGTCCACTTTGGGCTTCCACTTGTCTTGCGCATATTTGTTCCCTAAGGATGCCTCCTCATTTGGGTGATGCGTCTCGAATCCAGGCACACGGAGTCCATATGAGTGTTGACCATGGTACCATGGGTGGGACATGTGAAGGTCCAAAGTGAACAAATACGCCCTAATATAAGCTTTCTCATTATTGTAGTAATATTTTCCTGCTTTGGGTAATGGATATGATAATATGTACAGTTTTGGTAACAACTTTTGAGAGGACTGGTTTTTTCATATTGAAGTTTGACTATAATCTGATGATCTTAGTCATTTAAGTGTGTGTATATATTTCTTGAATTAAAACCCTAAACCATATGTTTATATGTGTATCTAAAAACTCAAGTAAATTTTAGATTCTAATGATTAAAAAAAGAATCTTAATGTAGTAGTAATATAATATTTTCTCAAGGTTCACCGTAAAGCTACAGAGGCCTCAAACCGCCAGATTGGTATAACTCCCAAGACCTACAAAACACACAGGGAAGCTCCTCGATATTTGATGAACTTTAACAAAAGTGTTTTCATATTTTAAAATAAAGTATAATCCATGTTTAAAATTATTATCGAAAAAAATATATATTCGGCTTTCCTGTGTTACAGGTTTGGTTCGTAGAAGAATTTTGGGATTCTGAATGAATTTTTATCCTAATTAAAAAAATCGGTCGAGATTCGAGACTATTTTTACGTTGCGAATCACAATCGAGATGAAACTAGACATGATCGGTTCGGAATAAAATGTCCTAATTGCTATATCTTATCTCATGCTTTACATTAAAAATCAAAATATTTATAACATTTATCAAAAAAATATTTATAACAAAATCACATCGAGGAATTTCGCTAAAGAAAAAATTACATTTGAACCTCCAACATTTAAGCTAAAAACAATTTTTTTTTTGCCCATCATGATGGTCGGAGATCCGCATGTATATTATCCGCATATTTTTTTTACCGATCTAGATCCTGATCTGTATTTTACCATCCAAAAAACAAGTAGAGATGGCAGTATGTATGGTTTTTACAACATATTTATCAATACTAAATTCGCACTATTTAGAACATAAATTACTAATTCTTAAAATTAAATTTTGGAGACTCAAGAAAAATGGCAGAGCATACTTAAAACTGTATCTGGAAAACCCTTTGTGCCTGTGAAAGAAAATCATTTTAATGAACGGATGGGAGAAATTTTCACAGCTTGCAGAGATTTAAACCCAGAAGCCACATAATTCCTTATTTAGATTAGTAAGTATTCCTTAGAAAAATATGTTTGCTTTCTTTGGGAATGGTGTAACAAGATCTAAGTTGGGTAAGTCAACGCTAGGAATGACTTTAGGAGTGGGCTGTCCATATTAAATTTTGTACGGATCTCATAATCTCTCATATTTTTCTTTTAAAAAATAATGATATATTTAACCCACCAATATTATATGAAAAAATAAAATTTAGTCACCCCCGAAATAAAATCACGCTTCCGCTCTTGGTAAACGCAAGCACAAAACAATGACATAAATTTGAGGAAACCAGTGTCTCACAATTCTACTCATCCAATGACCAAATATTATGGAGATAACATGGTATGGTGGGTTTGTCTCCTAAAAGTGAAATGAAAGAAAAGGATCTATTCTGATTCATGACAAGAGTAACACACCATTTGGTGTGAGAGATAGAAAACACTATCAGAGAGATTTTGCAAGAAATTTTGTAGGACATTGATCTAACAAGGATGAGAATTTTCAAGTGTTAGTGTGGCCGTCGATGTAGTCGTCAACTCTTCAAACTCTTCAAACACGACAACAGACATCATGCCACGTTAGCAATCACAAATAGTATTATCGATTTTATTGACTTTTGCTAACTAACGAAATCACAGTGATGGTCTTTTATCATGAAAAAATCACAGTCGTCATTTTGTAAACAAGGGAAAGCAGAGGTTTATTTAATTATATTTTATTTTTCCCTTTTTATTTTTATGCTGAATGTTTATCTTCTTCCTGTGGTGTGTTTGGTGAAATACCTTGTGTGGTTGTCTGCTGGGTTTGACTCCTTATGAAACCTCCTACTACTTACAATGAGTTTGGATTTTTAATATCAAACCCTCACAATTCCTCTCAAAAGACATAATAAATCCTTCTTTAGTGGATTATTGCCATTCTTAAATAAGAGTGAATGTCTCTTCAAATATTAATGCGAACAAATATATCTCAAGTGTAGGGTATATGTATCAGCTCTAGAAGAGAATTTTCGAACTATATTCGGTAGACTTATAACTAAACTATACTATATAAATTTATACTCTCAATAAACCCTAAATTATAATATTAAATGTCCGTGCAAGCCATGTGTGAGTAGATATCTCTCTCCAAATATTAATGTGAACATATATATCTCCTCAAGTGTAGGATAAAGCTATCGCGTCTAGATTTTCGAATTATATTAAATATATTTCTAAATTTAATTATGATTATAGAAATTTATACTCTCAATAAATCCCAAAATAAAATTAAGCGTCCACCTAAGCCACATGTGTGTAGAAATGTACTTATCAAAAAAATACTTTACTATTGCCAACCAAACACGATTTTTGTTAATTATTCTAGATTTGAACTATTTTAACAAGTTTATTTAACATGCATATCAAAAGGTCCTCAGCATATGCTAATATAAATTTTATTAGGAATATATATATATATATATATATATATTATATATATATTATATTAAATATATAATATATATATAATATTTTATTTATTTATAGATTTAAATAAAAAATAAAAAAAACTCTGAGGAAGCAATAAGTTGTGGGCATTTGGGTGTGAAATAGAGTAATGCTACTATTTCCGACGCACACAACTGATTTCGTTCTCGAATAAATAAAAATTTTATGTCGTAGCATAATTTTTGTCTATCCAACAATAAAATCAAGTGTGCGTCTGGAAAAATATCATTTTTGTCGCAAATATATTTCTTTTGTCTTTGTTTATATAGTTTGAGAAGATTATGAATTTGTTTGGGATGATTTAAAATCACATTAAAAATATTTTTTAAAATTAAAATTATTTAAAATTTCTTAATAATTGATTAAAAAACGTTAGTTAAATATCACTCTTAAACCTGCGTTAATGTGCAAACATAAAGAACTAATAAGATCTTGGTCAAAGTAAGACTATAATTTGTGTTTATTTTATTAAGTCATCGTATTAACAATAATAAGTTCATTCCCCCAAGTGAGATTGGTGGTGACATTGCCATTGCTAATTTGTGAAGTTAAAGCCACAAAGGTTCTCACACTACTTTCTCTTTGTTTTCGACGATTACTCATAATGTATTTTTTCGGCTATTGTTAGGTATAGACATTAAATGTTGATTTCGGTTTCCTATATTTTTTGGAATATATGATATGTCACAATCTCTATTAACAAACAAACATAAAATTTAGGATGATCATAGGTCAGATATAATATAGGGTATTCATATTTATATTCGTCTCATTTAATCATAGATATGAAAATTATCAATTTACTCGTCATAATGTATCGGGCCTTCGCAGGCCCGTGTAGTCTTCTTGCACGGGATTTTATCTCTATCTAAAAAAAGAATACCACTGATAATACAAGAAAATACAGAATTAGCGAATATGAGAAGCCAATGTTTCAAAATAAAACAACCAAACAACACACTAAACACAAAAAAAAATCTGTTTCAATATTAGAGTGAAATAGAATAGCGACAGAATTGAAAGGATTTACAACATTAGCTAGGGAATTTAGCGTGGACAAAATGTAGGGGTTTTTAGGGGGTGAATCCGGTAACGCAGCGGAAGCGGTGAAAATCCGATTTTCAGATTTCAAAAATTTTTCTCGGATTAATTAAATAAACATATTTATTTAATATTCCAATAATCAAATTATGAAATAAAATTCAAATGAATCATATTCAAGTGAATTTACCAAATTACCCTTGCTTTGTATTTTTGTCCATTTTAGTCCGAAATTGATCTAATCAATTTTGAATGATTCTAAATCATTTCTAAGATGAACTTATGATGTTCAAAACATCATCAAAACACCAAAAGCACCAAAATCCCCAAATTCTCTCACAAGGCCGAGAGCACCATAAGGGAGCACAATTGTGCACTTTGTCATTTCATGTCTCAAAACATCCAAATGTAATCCAATCAACATGAAACTTTATATGCATCATATACACATCCAAATACACAACATATATGAAAACCCCAAATTTGGAATTGGTCATGAACCCTAATTTTTCAATTTCCTCAAATTGGACAAATTAGACCAAATACATTAAATCAATTACTTCAATCATCATTCTTCCATCCAATCCAAGTCTCAACACAATGAAACAACTCAAGATCAAATCTAGGTCATTTAAGAGTGGGTCAATAACTCTAGATTAGCAACATGGTTTCCAAAACCTTAAAAGAAAGCTTACAACTACAATAGTCACAACCTTCCTTCACATACATGCTCAACACTTCAATAAAACTTCCATCATCAAAAACACAAGAAATAAAAGAAAAGAAAACTTAAGAACATCACAAGATGTTGCCTAGATCTAAGGAACAATTTCCTTACTAATAGCAAGTTTGAAAAAACTTACTAAAATCAAGCTTTTCTTTGATCTTTCTTTTTTTCTCAAGCTTCCTTTAGTTTCTTCAATGGAGTTTTTCTTTTTGGTAAAGTGTATTAGGTTATTTGTAAAGTGAAATGAAAATCAATATATACTTGTTCCATTTTGCCTTGGCCGAAAATGACCAGCCAAATACAAGTCAATTAATTTCATTTTCATTTCAAACCAAATGTTATCAACTTGCATAAATATCTTAATACAACTTTATTAGATATTTTATTAAAGTCAACAAAGCAACTAATTCATTTACTTAAATATCCTAATGTAAGATATTTATATTTTAATTAATTTAATCATTTAACAATTAAATAATTAATTAATTAATCAAATACAAATATATTAAATATATGTATAATATTTACATTAAATATTAAAAACATATATTCATTTAGGATATAAGTCAAATAACTCATTTTGACTATTAATTAATGTGTATTTAAATTAATCAAGTATTAAATGTAAATACACAATAATTAGGCAAATGACTATCTAGTCCTTTAGCACGTATCTTGCGTTTAACCTTTAAACGACTTTATAAATAATCAATATTATTTATTAATGTTGCTCTAGTGCTCTACGAGTATGTTTCATTATTGAGACTCTCTAGATTCAGGTATATCCGTCACGAAATCAAATTCGTGTCCATAATCTATCCACCCGTAGATTATGACGATCACGGATAATCTCGCTGAACCATACAGGTCGAGGTCATGGCAAATGTATAATTCCTCCGTCACAGGTATCCGGATAAATCCCAGAGATATAGATGTAAACGTCAAATCTCTATCGGGATTATCCAGTCGACTATTCTATTAGCAATCTCAAAAAGAATGTTTAGAACTAGCTTCTAAACTTTACCACGGGCCCATGGTTTTATCTGATTGCTAATCATATGGACTACCTATGCTCTGATACACAGAACTGACGGATCCTATCTTGATACACATAGGACACCCTGAGGATCTATCTACACCCAACGAACAGGCGGAGGTCTGATCTAAATAGATCGGTGACGTGACTGCCGTCTAAGTGTAGAAGATGTCTCATGTGCCCACAATGGCATCTCAAGTCTAAGAATCACAAGTGCTACTCAACCCAAGAAGATTCTTATTGACGCTGGTGTACCATCCATTAAGAATCTTCGGTGAGTCGTTCAGTGTTTATCCGCTATAAACACTACACGTCTACTACTTAGTCTCCAAGACTAATGGTTCATTGAGAAACCATTGGAATCATATATTCCAGTATACGACATGTACCGGTCTCAACGGGTTTACTATACTGACCAAGTAGTGTAAACCTTGACCAGGAACTGTCTGAGAATGACAACGTCATGATACTTCTCAATGTCCGTTGCGACGCTTTTGCAACTGTATCATGACTAATCATTCTAGGGTCATTACGTCTTTACCATATAGAAAGATAGATTATATTATAGAAACTGCATATATTATTCATAATAATAATGTTTTACAGAAGTATTTAACAGAAATACAACCGGGAATTGGCGCTCTGAGCACCAACCCCAACAAAATCTCCCACTTGCTCTAGTGCCAATATCGATTGTATCTAATACCCATCGACTCCACGTGTTTATCAAACAACTTCGGAGGTATGGCCTTCGTCAGCGGGTCTGCTACATTATCTTCACTCGGTACCTTGCACACGACAATATCCCCTCGCGACACGATCTCTCGAATGATGTGGTACTTGCGTTCCACATGCTTCGACTTCTGATGCGCCCTCGGTTCCTTTGCTTGCGCAATGGCTCCAGTATTATCACAGTATAACGGAATCGCATTCTCGATACTTGGGACAACTCCCAATTCTGTGATAAAGTTCTTTATCCACACAGCCTCTTTTGCAGCTTCAGAAGCTGCAATATATTCCGCCTCAGTGGTGGAATCAGCTGTCGATCCCTGTTTGGAACTCTTCCAACAAACTGCACCTCCGTTAAGGGTAAAGACAAATCCAGATGTAGACTTTCTATCATCGGGATCCGATTGGAAATCGGAGTCTGTATACCCATTAACCTGCAGTTCGTTTCCTCCATAAATTATTAACTTATCCTTAGTACCTTTAAGATACTTTAGGATATGTTTAATGGCCATCCAATGGTCATTACCTGGATTGGACTGATATCGACTAGTTACGCTAACAGCGAAACTGATATCAGGCCTCGTACATAACATGGCATACATTATGCTACCCAAACACGAAGCATAAGGTTGGTTAGACATTCTAACCTTCTCATCTTCTGTTTGTGGACACATCTTCTTAGAAAGATGAATCCCATGTCTGAACGGTATGTTTGCTGTCTTACAGTTACCAAAACTATACCGTTCCAAGATCTTATCTATGTACGTTGATTGGGATAACCCAATCAGCCTCCTTTGTCTATCTCTATAGAGTTTTATCCCTAAAACATAGGAAGCTTCTCCCAGGTCCTTCATGGAGAAATTCTTACAGAGGTACGCTTTGACGCTTTGCAACATACCTAAATCATTCCCAATGATTAGGATGTCATCAACATATAGGACTAAAAATACGACCATGCTCCCACTGGCCTTCTGATACACACAGGATTCTTCCGAATTCTTGAGAAAACCAGACGATCTAATAATCTCGTCGAATCGAAGATTCCAACTTCGTGAAGCTTGTTTAAGTCCATAAATGGACTTCTTAAGCTTACATACCATACCCGAGGTTTCGCTGGACGTGAAACCTTCCGGCTGTTCCATATAGATTTCTTCATCAAGAAATCCATTTAGAAAAGCCGTTTTGACATCCATTTGCCAAATCTCGTAGTCATGATACGCAGCTATAGAAAGCAAAATCCGGATAGACTTAAGCATTGCTACCGGCGAAAAAGTTTCATCGTAGTCGACGCCAGGTCGCTGCGTGTAACCTTTTGCTACCAGTCGGGCCTTGTAAGTTTCAACCTTACCGTCAGGCCCGCGCTTCCTCTTGTAAACCCATTTACAACCGATAGGAACAATTCCTTCGGGAAGCGGAATCAAGTCCCAAACTTGATTTTCATGCATTGAGTCTATCTCGGATTTCATGGCACTTTGCCATTTCACGGAGTCGATGTCCAACATCGATTCTCTATAGGTGAAAGGATCTGTCTCTTCAACTAAGAGAACATCCAGACTCTTTTCTTGTATCAAATACAAGCGTTCAGGAGGTCTAGATACCCTTTCCGACCTACGGAGTGTGTGTGTTGAAGGTCCTTCATCTACTTGAACTTCAGGTTCCTCCGTTGGTTCGTTGTTTTCAGGTTGGACTTCATCAAGCTCAACCTGTCTATGATTACCACCTTCTGACAAAAATTCTACTTCTAGAAATTTTGCGAAGCGAGCTACGAACACATTTCGATGCTCGGTATCATAGAACAGATATCCCCTCGTATTCGAAGGATATCCAACAAACCTAAACTTTTGCCCTCGAGGCGAAAGCTTATCTTGCTGAGTCACCCTGACATAGGCAGGACAACCCCAAACCTTAATATAATTAAGATTTGGTCTCCTACCGAACCATATCTGATACGGTGTCGTAGGAACAGCCTTTGAAGGAATCTTATTCAAAAGATGTGCGGCTGTTAAGAGAGAGTAACCCCATAAGTAATAGGGCAAATCTGTGAAACTCAACATCGATCGGACCATATCCAATAAAGTCCGATTTCTCCTTTCAGATACACCATTGTGCTGTGGTGTACCTGGAGGAGTATATTGAGCGAGAATCCCATTCTCCTTCATATAATCCATGAACTCACCACTCATATATTCACCGCCTCGATCTGATCGAAGGCATTTAATATATTTACCAGTTTGTTTTTCTACTTCATTTCGGAACTCTTTGAACTTTTCAAAGGTTTCCGATTTATGTCGCATCAAATACACATAACCGTACCGTGACAAATCATCGGTAAAGGTAACGAAGTACGAATAACCACTGTGAGCAGTTTGACTTAGTGGACCACATACATCAGAATGTACGAGTTCCAGTAAGTTAGTGGCGCGGTGTCCAACACCAGAAAATGGGGCTTTGGTCATCTTACCCTGAATACAGGATTCACAAGTTGGATAGGATTCAATGGTAAGATCTGATATCAAACCATTCCTAACCAATTGGGTAAGGCGTTTAACGCCAATGTGACCAAGTCTCATATGCCAAAGTTCAGTATTATTAATTACAGGTAAACTACGTTTATTAACTCCAGTATTTAATATATCTTTTGAAGTTTGCAATGTATAATGACCATGCTGGTTTGGACAACAAAGGATCTGAATATTATTTTTATCATATAAATATAAAGAACTATTCTTAATATTAATACAAAAGCCTTCTGTATCCAATACAAAAAGTGATATAATATTAGCGACACATCCCGGTACAAAATGACAGTCATATAACAAAAGTGTCCCATTCGGCAATGAGATCTCGCATACTCCCACTGCAACTGCATCCAAAGAGTCTCCACTCCCGAACCGCAACTGCATCTCCCCGGGCTTCAGCCTCCTACTTTCCTTCAGCACCTGCAACGAATTGCAAATGTGAATGGGACAAGCAGAATCTAAAATCCAGTTGGATGTAACGGCTTCACAAGCCAAAGATAAATCAATAACTGGAAAAATAAAAGTACCTGATGTAGATGCTCTGTCTCTCCTCAGCTGGGCAATGTAATCAGGACAGTTCCTTTCCAGTGCCCGACTTTGCCGCAGTGGTGGCATTTGTCTTCAGAAGCCCTTTTGGGCTTTGCAATCTTCGCCTGTTGTTGAGGACCAAAAGCCTTCTTCTTCTTCTTGCCTTTCTTGTTCTTTCCCTTGGACCATCCTTGGGAAGAAGCCGAAAGAGAAGTAGTTCTAGGAGGGCGAGTCGGTACTCCCTTCTTAAGGTCCTCTTCTGCCGTGAGCAACATCCTATGTAGCTCCTGGTAGGTACAGACAGTCCCGTGCATGTTGAAGTACATCACGAACTGGCGAAATGAAGCTGGTAGTGAACCAAGAATGACACTCCTACCGAGAATGTCATTCAGGATGAGATTATGTTGCCTCAATTGATCGATCAAATCGATCATCTGAAGAACATGTGGGCTAACACTCTGCCCCTCATCCAGACGCGCATGGAACAGTTCCATGGCGACTTTGTGAACAATCACTTGTTCCTGGTTCTCAAACGATTGTCTCAATCGCGTCATCATACTATAGGAATCTAACATACCATAGTACTGTTGCTTGAGTTTCGGAGACAGTGAACTAAGGATGTATGATTTAACCCTTAAATCATCATCCTTCCAAGTTTCAAAAACTTGGCGTTCCTCCTCCGAAGCATCCGCACCCACTGCAAGGGGCAACGGACCCTCAAGAACATAACCCAGCTTTTCGGAATCGAGGACAATCCTCAAATCCAATTCCCAGTCTGCAAAGTTCTCAGCGCCTTTCAGTTTGTTCGCATCAAGCATACGCGCAAACTGATTTGTGGATTGTGCCGCCATCGCCAATCTATCATATAGATCACGAAAAACGGTTAGCAGAAATTAAGCAGTTTCATATAATATCAAAAGCATAAACTAGATCATGGATTTTTAATCTAATATGCCCCTCCCACTAAATCATGCAATACTGTAATCCCAAAACAGAATACAAATATTTAATAATTAAATTAAATACTAATAGTGAAAAGTGGATCCCGTGAATATATTTCGGCTCACAGCAGAGGCACGGTCTCGCCTACGTATATTCATCAGGTAGACAACTCATTTGTCAATCATTCACTAATGACTCCTAAGTATCCGGTCCTGGCCGTTTCTCGTTGTCGCTGCGAAGGCAGGCCCACAAGGAGACGTACCAAGGTTAAACTCGTCAATGATAAACTCAAGTTACTTACGTAATCCTGACAGCTAGGGCACGTTCAGAATTCCGCTTTTACTTGAATTTATCTAGTATCTGATATACATCCGGTATAAATAAATCTTTATCGGCTACATCCTCACAGCAGAGGCACGGTCTCGGATGTAGTCACAAAGAAGTATTCATAAACCGTATTGACAAGACGGACCATATAACATGCATCAAATACATAATTACATTCAAACCTTATTAATTAGGGATTTTCCGCTAAGTGTCATACACCCTAAATCTAACCAATTTAGATCCTAATAAGCATGCATAAAGTCAAGAAAACATGATTAAACATTGATTCAATGAAGGCTAATCATATTAGGTGGCCTAGAATCAGACTCGCTCTGATACCATTTTGTAGGGGTTTTTAGGGGGTGAATTCGGTAACGCAGCGGAAGCGGTGGTGAAAATCCGATTTTCAGATTTCAAAAATTTTTCTCGGATTAATTAAATAAACATATTTATTTAATATTCCAATAATCAAATTATGAAATAAAATTCAATAATGAATCATATTCAAGTGAATTTACCAAATTACCCTTGCTTTGTATTTTTGTCCATTTTAGTCCGAAATTGATCTAATCAATTTTGAATGATTCTAAATCATTTCTAAGATGAACTTATGATGTTCAAAACATCAAAACACCAAAAGCACCAAAATCCCCAAATTTCTCTCACAAGGCCGAGCCGCCGAGAGCACCATAAGGAGCACAATGTGCACTTTGTCATTTCATGTCTCAAAACACATCCAAATGTAATCCAATCAACATGAAACTTTATATGCATCATATACACATCAAATACACAACATATATGAAAACCCCAAATTTGGAATTGGTCATGAACCCTAATTTTTCAATTTCCTCAAATTGGACAAATTAGACCAAATACATTAAATCAATTACTTCAATCATCATTCTTCCATCCAATCCAAGTCTCAACACAATGAAACAACTCAAGATCAAATCTAGGTCATTTAAGAGTGGGTCAATAACTCTAGATTAGCAACATGGTTTCCAAAACCTTAAAAGAAAGCTTACAACTACAATAGTCACAACCTTCCTTCACAATACATGCTCAACACTTTCAATAAAAATTCCATCATAAAAAAACACAAGAAATAAAGAAAAGAAAGACTTAAGAACATCACAAGATGTTGCCTAGATACTAAGGAACAATTTCTTACTAATAGCAAGTTGAAAAAACTTACTAAAATCAAGCTTTTCTTTGATCTTTCTTTTCTTTCTCAAGCTTCCTTTAAGTCTTCAATGGAGTTTTTCTTTTTGGTAAAGTGTATTAGGTTATTTGTAAAGTGAAATGAAAATCAATATATACTGGTTCCATTTGCCTTGGCCGAAAATGACAAAGCCAAATACAAGTCAAAAATTAATTTCATTTTCATTTCAAACAAATGTTATCAACTTGCATAAATATCTAATACAACTTTATTAGATATTTATTAAAGTCAACAAAGCAACTAATATCATTTACTTAATATATCCTAATGTAAGATATTTATATTTTAATTAATTTAATCATTTAACAATTAAATAATCAATTAATTAATCAAATACAAATATATTAAATATATGTATAATATTTACATTAAATATTAAAAACATATATTCATTTAGGATATAAGTCAAATAACTCATTTTGACTATTAATTAATGTGTATTTAAATTAATCAAGTATTAAATGTAAATACACAATAATTAGGCAAATGACTATTTAGTCCCTTTAGCACGTATCTTGCGTTTAACCTTTAAACGACTTTATAAATAATCAATATTATTTATTAATGTTGCTCTAGTGCTCTACGAGTATGTTTCATTATTGAGACTCTCTAGATTCAGGTATATCCGTCACGAAATCAAATTTCGTGTCCATAATCTATCCACCCGTAGATTATGACGATCACGGATAATCTCGCTGAACCATACAGGTCGAGGTCATGGCAAATGTATAATTCCTCCGTCACAGGTATCCGGATAAATCCCAGAGATATAGATGTAAACGCCAAATCTCTATCGGGATTATCCAGTCGACTATTCTATTAGCAATCTCAAAAAGAATGTTTAGAACTAGCTTCTAAACTTTACCACGGGCCCATGGTTTTATCTGATTGCTAATCATATGGACTACCTATGCTCTGATACACAGAACTGGGGATCCTATCTTGATACACATAGGACACCCTGAGGATCTATCTACCCAACGAACAGGCGGAGGTCTGATCTAAATAGATCGGTGACGTGACTGCCGTCTAAGTGTAGAAGATGTCTCATGTGCCCACAATGGCATCTCAAGTCTAAGAATCACAAGTGCTACTCAACCCAAGAAGATTCTTATTGACGCTGGTGTACCATCCATTAAGAATCTTCGGTGAGTCGTTCAGTGTTTATCCACTATAAACACCTACACGTCTATACTAGTCTCCAAGACTAATGGTTCATTGAGAAACCATTGGAATCATATATTCCAGTATACGACATGTACCGGTCTCAACGGGTTTACTATACTGACCAAGTAGTGTAAACCTTGACCAGGAACTGTCTGAGAATGACAACGTCATGATACTTCTCAATGTCCGTTGCGACGCTTTTGCAACTGTATCATGACTAATCATTCGGGTCATTACGTCTTTACCATATAGAAAATAGATTATATTATAGAAACTGCATATATTATTCATAATAATAATGTTTTACAGAAGTATTTAACAGAAATACAACCGGGAATTGGCGCTCTGAGCACCAACCCCAACACAAAATTCCGTAAACAAATAGTGGCAGGTTTGAAATAGTGGGAAAAATAGCGACGGAATAGCGACGAATTATGAATCTGTCTCTATCTATTGAAACAGAATTAAATTCTGTCTCTATATAGCGATAAAATTTGAATTCCGTCTCTAATAGCGACGGAATTTTAATTTCGTCGATAAATAGCGACGGAATTCACATTTGTCGCAATTTATAGCGACGGAATTCAAATTTCGTCGCAATTTTTAGCGATGAAATTCAAATTTCGTCGCTATTTAGCGACGGAATTCAAATTCATCGCTATTTAGCGACGGAATTCAAATTCCATCGCTACATATAGCGACAGAATTATTTTCCGTCTCTAATTCTACTTAAATAAAAAGATTTTCCCTTCTCTTTCGCCATTCACACCCAAATCCCTAAATCCCTCACACTCTCCCACTCCTCAAGCCACGGAAATTATCTTCAAACCCTAGGCTCGGCCACGCGCCTTTCTGTTTCAAACGACACGATTCCGATGTCGTTTCGTCCTCTCCCTCGGCTCTCCGCCTCTCCGCCGATCGTGGACCCTCTCTTCCACTCATTCCTCCATGTTTCCGCCCGTGGACTGTTCGTCCCTCTTCGCGATCCCGATACGACTTCCCGTGTTTGATATTGTTAAGGCCACGACTGTGCCGGATAGCTACTGGTTTTGTTGATGTGGACTTTTAATTTTTATAGACCAAAAATTAGCGGCGCCCAGGTACCTGTATTTTTTGCTGTGCCGGAAATGTTGTTTTGGTAGCTTGCAGCTATTGTGCCGCTTGCAATAGTGCACACATTGGGCAACCTTTTACTAATATGATTCTTGGGAAAGTGGCCGTTTCGTTCACTCACATGACAAAGGCTACGGAGCCATTCTTCTCCGTTATTCTATCTGCTATGTTTCTAGGAGAGGTGTAATTGATGGAGATTAAATTGATAAGCGTCTGTTTAATTTTGGTTGTCTTTATTGTTCTTGTTGATATATATGATTTCGTACTTATATTGGGAAAATAAATTCTCATTTTTGTTGCATCACGTTATTAGTTTCTTATTACTGATTCTAGTTCTTATTTTCTTGTTGATACAGATGCCTACTATCACTACAAAAATTATGCCCTTTAGCGTCGAAACTAATCGACGTAAAAATCCACAGCGTCGAATTAATTAGACGCAAAAATTGGACGCCGAAACATCGACGATAATAATATTTAGCGTCGAAACAAAGATATTCGACGCTAAAAACTACCATTTTGCGTCCAATGTATTTCGACGCTAAATAAAATTTTCTGACGCTATAGGTCAGATATTGCGACGTAATAATTCGACGCTAAAAGTTAGACTTTTAGCGTCGTTTAGTTTCGACGCTAAAGTATATTAAAAAAATAATATTTGTATACTTACAGCGGCGATTCTTTTACTATTAGCTTCGAATATTTCGACGCCAAAAGCACATTTAGCGTCGACTAGTTCGACGAAAATAGTTAACAAATGTGTTTTTTTTTTTAAAATTATTAATTTACTGCTTTTTGGTCTAAAATAATTAATTTAATTGAAAAAAATTCCTGATTAATAACAGAATTACGAAATATTATAATAATTATTTTATTATTATATTGAATTTTTTTTTTAGAAAAAATACATATTATATTAAAACTATTTGTTCAAAATATTTATACAAATGAATATAAAATTTATTGCTACTGTGATGAGGGGACGCTTGTAGGCACTGCATTTTTGCATATAAGTCCCGATGATGAGTCTCGTATGGAGACGCTACCTCTTTGATTGAGAAAGCCGCGGGAAACGGACGTTGGAAGGGTAAAGTTGGAAATTAGCATTTGGTCGGATTTAACTCGCTTGTTTCGTTTCGGGTTCGCTTGTTGGACCTCTATTTTAAAACACACCAAACCCATTAAATAATTAAAACATTTAAAACACATCTCACAATTAAATAATTAAAACATTTAAAATATATGTCACAAATTAAACTTAAATTAAATTAAATTAAAACACATTCACAAATTAAAGCTAATTAAATTAAATCAAAACCAATTAAATAACTAAATTGAAATTTAATTAAAACTAAATCTAATAATTAAACCAAATTTAATTAAAACAAATTAAAGTGAAATTAAATTAAATCAAATTAAAGTAATCACTTCCCAATTTAATTAAATCACTCCCCTAATTTAAGAAATTCCCACCCAAATTATAATTATTCCTTGCCTTTAATAAAATAAATCCTCATTTAATTGATTTTGTTACCTTTTAAAAACCCATGTACAACCCTAATAACCCAAACCCTAACCTGCTACTATAAAAGATGACATAAACTAAACTCTCCGGATCCTCTCTCCTTCTCCCTCACTGATTCGGCACTTCAAAAACCAACACAAACCCTAAACACATTGATAGCAACCAGACTCTCCACATACAACCATTCACGGCACAAAGAATAAACAAAATAAAAAACCCTAATCACACGTGAAGAAGCCATTTTTCAAAGCCTTTACAGCCTGCTCCTTCACGCCCTTCAACAGCATCACCAGCTCGCCTCACTCCCCTCAAGCAGAACAACTCACGGCAACACCTTATCACTGCCTCCTTCACGTAACAAACACACGCACACAAAGCACTCAATTCATCAACAAAAGCCTCACACCGACAACGCCACAACACCAATCTGCCCTCATCAATCAAACAGACCCTCTCTTTTGATCCAGCTTCACCCATAAATCAGCCACAACACTTAACATATTGCTGATCACCCTCCACTCACGTAGGCTCTCTTGCTCTTGCCGCCACACTACTGCCGAACCCTTCACGAACTCACCAAACAAAAAAAGCCTCCATTCACGCCACTCAACTCACTGCCTCTAGCCACATGCCCTTCAACTCATCACCAGAGAACCCTAGATATACTCGGCATCAACCCTTCAACACATCAGCCAACAGCCCACCTAACGCCACTGCCCTATAGCCTTTCAGCGCACCACTTATTCTAAAACCCCACGCAAGCCATCTGCCCATTCCAAAAATCACTTTCAACGATTATCCATCCAGCCCTAACAACTCACGCATAAGCCCCTTGACCACACATAACTGCCCCATAACCGACCCTTGCATTGCGGACCAAAAGCCCCAGTCCAGCCGCATCTATTCATTGTCTAAAACTTCACCATAAAGGCCTCCATTCACTACCTAAAACTGCCGCAACCTAGTTCCCCTCACTGCCGCCTATTACATCCAAAACCGCTCACTGCATTGCACCAAAAACAGGCTCCATAATCCACCGAAAAACTGCCCAGAAACTATCCAAAAACTGCCTAGAAAAACTGCCCAGAAACTGCCCAAAATAGCCCCTGAAACTGCCGAGAACAGTCCCTTAACACACCTGAAACAGTGACCAGAAAATTCACCGAAAACAGTAGCGAAATGGAGTGAAAACAACAGACCAAACAGCGAAACAGCGAGGAAAAACATCGGATCAGTGAACCAAAAAAGTTACGGAACATCAACCCTTCCGACGGCCGTGTAACGCGCTTTCGAGAGACGACAAAAGAGGTTAGACCTTAGGGCACATTTTTATTTATTACTTTTCGTTTATTTTTTGTTTATTTTAATATATTATCGCATGAGAGTCGTTGAGGCATGATTTGATTGTTGGATGGACGGGACATGTGTTCCTTTTGTGGTATATAGGATGGAAACTCGGACGTAAATTCCGTAGCCGAATCCGAATGGACGGTAGTGCGGTTTGTTCTCGGGATACAACGCCACGTACCACTTAAGAGACATATGTTTTGTCCCATCCAAATTTGTATTTGAGCATGTCATAGTTCTAGGCCGTTTATTTATTATTTTAAGCATGAGTTAATTTAGTCTCGTTATTTAATTTTCAAAGCATGATTGTGTTATTTAGGCATGTTGTTTCTTCATTCTTTATGCATGATGTTTCGTTTAGTTTATGTTTATGTTTAATTAGTTATTTGTTTACTTTGGTTTAATGGTTCAATATGCTCGTTGTGTTATATTGCGTGGAGTTATTTGGATGAAAGCATGTTAGATCTAAGTACCCATTGAGCATGAATGTTGAATAGATTCAGTTAGTTTATTGCACAAATCATATCATCACAAGTGACATAAGTAAGGGACCATTCTGAACCCAACGGTTTGAGGTCTTCCCTTGCGAGGGGTGAGTGCGGCCTTAAATCTTTGTCCCGGTTCACACCGGGTGGCGACTCCATGTTATTTCGTACTCCCAACTAGGCCGCGAGCCTAGAACAGCGTCGCCCAAGTTCTGTGTCCCACAACTCTCGAGCACGATTGATGAGTGGTATTTATATCACTTATTCCCACTCATTTGACCTAATATTTTGTATAGTTTCTTGAGTTTTGTGAACGTTTTGATATGTTTTGTGTTATTTTATAGATAAATAAAGTTTGGAAAGCATTGGAGGCAATTTGGGGCAAAAACGGACAAAAATGAGTCAACATGGATATTTTGGTCTTAAGCGCGTCGCGACGCCAAACCTTCCGCGTCGCGACGTCTAAAATGCACCGAAGAGTGCTAACGTGCGCCGGGTCCACAAATCAGAATCTGAGAAAAGTTTGACTTTGCTAAAATACGCCGTGCCACGTGTCACCATCACAGCCGATCTGCTAACATGCGCCGTGCCACGTGTCAGCATGCTACGGTGCCGACAGTCATCATCGCCACGTGTCACCACGTCGTCCCCACGTCACCGCCATGTCATCAGCCACATCAGCAAGTCAACAAGTCAAATTACCACGTGTCGTGCCACATCATCATCAGCCAATCAGGAAGTGACACGTGTCGCAATTCTATGGTGCCGACAGTCTCTTTCCCACGTGTCGCCACGTCGTCGCCACGTCACCGCCACGTCAGCGCCACGTCAGCATCAATTATTGGATATCCTATCCTTATCTGACACGTGGCGGATAAGAATCTCAGCGACCAATCAGAAGCCGCCACGTGTCACAATAATTGAAGCCCAACCACTCTGCCACGTGTCACCTTATCATCTTATCCAGAATCTTCAAACCAGCGAACCAGAGCGTGCCACGTCGACAAATCTGGCGTCGCGACGCTGAGGACCTGGCTTCGCGACGCTGGATCCTACCGAGGCCTATAAATTGAGCTCGAGATTTCAGAATTCAGTGCACCTTCCTCTCTCTTAAATTCTTTCTAAAGAGAGAGTTTCTCTCTCTAGATTCTTTAGTTTTTAGTTTTTATTTTTTATTTTTAGTTTTTAGTTTTGTAAATAATTTTAATTACGTTTTGTAATAATAGTAATTTAATTTTTACTTTTTACTTTTTACAGTTTTTACTATTTACCATGAGGAGGTAACTTTCCCAGCTAGGGTGAAAGGTAATTCTTTTACTGTTACTATTTAGATTAATCTCCCTTTAAAATAATATATTCACTATTTAAAATATTGACTTAAAAAGGATACCGCCAGATTGGTCGGTTGGTAATTCATTTTAATCTGGTTTAAACCTGAGTAATAAAGGATACCGCCAGATTGGTCGGTTGGTAATTTAATTTTGATTCCGCCTTTATGGCTGGTTGGACTTAATTTGACTTAATCAGGTTACCGCCTATATGGCTGGTTGGAGAAAGAATCACAAGTTTATATATATTTTATGGGAGATATCTAAATTAGTAGTAGTAAAAGTAATTCCTTTTACTTTAGCATTTTATTTTATTTTACTTTTCAGTTTTACTTTATGTCTTTTACTTTTCAGTATTTTTACTTTATGTCTTTTACTTTTAAGTTGTTACTAGCCCTAGTTATGTGTTAGTTATCTGGGGTTGTGATGAATTCTAATATCACCGGTTTATAAGGGGTTATTTTATAGTTTGGGTAATTTAAAGGTTTACTTATTAAGTTTTAAGCTTAATGCTTCTTGTTGTCTGATCACCAATAAGATTGATGTGGTAAATCTAAAATGAACTAGACATAGGGATTTTAGGTTTCAGCCTTAGACTTAATAGCTCACGATCTTCCTTGAGGATAGATAACCCTTTAATAGATTTCCTTACAGGATAGTGAAATTACCTACAAGCAATAACAAGTAATACTATACCCAAGAGGGGGGGTGAATTGGGTTATTAAAAAATTATCCGGAATTATAAATTTTGTCAATTTTAAACTTTCAAGCTTTTATCAATGATGATAAACAAAAATAAAATTGCACAATTTACAAGATAAGGGAAGAGAGATACAACACCAAATTTATAGTGGTTCGGCCAAATCGATTGCCTACGTCCACTCTCTCTTCAAGCGCACTTGAAGGTTCCACTAGATTCAACAATCTTTACAACGAAGAGATTTTGACCTAAGGCTTCTCTCAAACCTTTTACACAAACTCCACCCTTGAGAGTAATCACCACTCACACAAGGGATTTCAATACGAGTGTTTCCGAAAAACAAGTTTTTGTGTTTACAACACTATTTGAGAACTCATAAAAAGATTACAAAGATGAAATGGAGTATGAGTTGCTCAAATATATCTAAGCTCACTAAAATGAATATGAAAGTGTGTGTATGAGCTTATGAATGTATGAGAATAAATTGGATCAAGAAAGTTTGATATAACTCTGATTTTGCTCTTAAGAATGATGTATGAAGGTGTTCTGTTTGTGCAAAAACGAACTAGGGTTATTTATATAGTGAAGGGAAGTGATTTCCCAACAATTTTGGCCGAGACCGGTATGGAAACCGGCATGCCAGTTGGCTCCCAACGGTCATATTAACGTTTAAAAAACTAGCCGTTAGACCGGCATAGGAACCGGCATGGGGACCGGTATGTAGCTCCCCGGTTCCAGTGAGCGTATAAATTTGACCCAAAACCGGCATGAATACCGGCAAGGAGACCGGCACGGTATGGCCCGGTTCCAGTAAGCAATTTCCCTTTGAAATGAAACAACCGGCATGAAGACCGGCGAGAACACCGGCGAGGATGTGCCGGTTCCAGAATCAATTCAAAACAGGGGAATGCATAGGTGGTGATTTTTAAGTGACCAAGGCATTTTTCAAGTGATCCTAATGCATATCTATATGGAGTTGCATACTTAATGAGCTTAGATGATGAGATAAACAACTCATATTACAAAAGTAATTCTTAATTAAGATCGAATGTGATTTTCTTCATACGAGACTTGTCTTTTCCTTCTTTCGCTTTTTATTGCCGATATGCTTGGACATATTTTTGGAATGTCTTGCCATAGTGCATTGAAGTTTTACGAATGTTGCGTCATCAAAATCCAACTTGAAGTATATGTCGCTAACAATCTCCCCTTTTTGATGATGGCAACCATTGTAAACTTGTGGATCTTTTGAGAGTTTCGGAAGATAAAACTTGCTCCCCCTTAATGTTAGCTCCCCCTTAATGGGTGTCTTCGATGCGATGCTATAACATACTTAGAGAGGCACATTAGTATACAAAAGCTCCCCCTTAGAGTAAGGGTGAGGTAATCATAAGAATCATAAGTGTGCACAAGTTTTCAAGTTTTAATTATGCATGCGTATAATTCTTCTCCCCCTTTGACATTATCAAAAAATATGTGGAGAAGCAAAAGAGTAACGAAAGTGTAAGCGATGCATAGGTAAACAAAACAGAAGTAAAAGACTTTTCATTCAAATCTTGCCAAAATACATGTTGCGAGTCAAAACATGTCGCTATATCACAATATGGACTACTAGTCAAAATACAATCACTAGCAAAAGATATGATAATAAACAAAAAGATGTGGGCCAAAACAACGCAAAAGTCTAATCGGTCAAAGTTCGTAGTTGTTGTTCCAAGGTAGTCAGGCGGCGTTCCACATCAGTGCTGAAATTACCAAAGGAAGTGGTGAGCTGAGTGATGTTAGTGGATACTTGAGTGATGTTGGCGGAGATCTGAGTGACACTGGTAGCAAGAGACCCGAGGCTATCAGAAAGGGAGTCCAGTCTGGCCATGACGAGGTTGTGTTGCTCGTCCGCGGATGGTCTCGAACTAGATGGCCCTGCTGTGTCGGCGGCTGTGTGATAAGGATCATCATCTGAATCAGTGCTTTCACTCAAACGAGGCCGTTTGTGGGTGGAGGCTATATGGGTGCCTGGTTTGGGTTTCATGCGCCAAATACCATCAACTTTCTCCCAGTTCTTATGATGAAAGGTGGAAAGAGTAATTTGATGGACAGGGGTGACAATGAAGGAAGGTTCATTGGAGCTGATTTCAACATGAAATTTCTGAAGTAGTTTGGTTATGAGAGAGCCATAGGGTAGGCTTTGTTGAGGGTGAGAGCGAGCCGTTTGCATATAATGGCAGATGAGATACCCTGTGTCAATCGGAATATCTAAGCCGAAACAGCCCATGACCCAGATATCTAGAAGGTTGACAGTGTCGATATGACCCTGTCGAGGCAGTATGATGCACTGGATAAGCTCGGTAAATACTTGCATATCGAAACTTAGTTGAACCTTTTTGAGAATATGGATATCGGGGTAAGGTTCGGGAATGGATGAGTCTTTTTGTACGTATGCCATAACCTGTGCCCCTTGGACGCATTCGAGCTGTTTGAAGGCACGTGCAGTGGCGGCATATACAGGTTTAGGAGGAGTATGGAGGATACGGTTAATGGAATTCGGAGTGACGAGAAATTTAGTACCATTTACAGAAGTACGGAAAGCACCAGGGGTACTGATAGGGAATTCCATATTCGTATAGAAAACTTTAACAAGATTGGGATATATGGGATCATTGAATCGACAGAAATGGTCCAGATTATGACGCTCTAAAATGGAGGAACTAGGAAAGTCGGACAAATCATGCAGATCGCAATAAAACGGTTTGGGTAGAACCTTGCGTTTGATATGATCATTAAAATTAGTTTGGACCGATCATCAGAGAAGTATTGATCAGGAATAAGGTCAGGGTTCAAATCCATTTTGCAGCTTTTGACAGGATTTTTGGGGGTTTTTTACAATCGACAATTTGAGTAAAAAAAACGATGGATATACGATTTAAACACTTCCTAGAGTCACTTTAACTCAGAAATTTGAAACAAAAACAACCGAAATAACCGATTTAGAGAGGCGAAATTCTAGGGTTTTGGAAACCTAAAAATGCGAAATTAGAGAGATTGAGGAGTAATGGAAGAAGAAGCTTACCAATGTTGACGAATCAATGGACGAAAATGGCTTTGGAGATGATTGGAGTGAAAAACGAGTGGGTTTGAGAGAGAGATTTGAAGATTTTCGTCGATAAGAGGAGAAGGAGAGGCGCGACTGGCTTTTAAAGCCAGGACCGGTTTACAAACCGGTATGCCGGTTCGTGTGCCGGTCTAGGACCTGTATGAGCCCAGCGAGACCGGTATGCCGGTGCCAGAAGGGAAATACAAGGTTTTGAATCGACTTTGACACGAGAAATGGCCCTAAATTTTATTTTCGAGTAGAATTTATGGCCCATATGAGTTATTTATCAACTCAATGAGACTTATTAATACTCAAATCAAATCATTTAAAAAAAATTAAAGTTTATGATACATACATAGGCAATACAAAATGTGTTCAATCAATTAATGCAATAATGCCTAATTCTCGTCTAATTCTTGTAAAACTCTCTTCGGGAAGGGGTTTTGTAAAAATGTCCGCCAATTGTTGATCGGTCGGAACAAAGTCAAGAATTACATCCCCTTTGCCAACATGATCTCTAAGAAAATGATGCCTTATATCAATATGCTTGGCTCTAGAATGGAGAATCGAGTTTTTAGACAAGTTTATGGCACTAGTGTTGTCACATAAAATGGGATTTTTCTCAAGAGTAACTCCATAGTCTCTAAGTGTGTGTTGCATCCAAAGTATTTGAGCGCAACAACTACCTGCCGCAATGTATTCGGCTTCGGTAGTAGAAAGGGCAACACTATTTTGTTTCTTGCTAAACCATGAGACTAGACAATTACTTAAAATATGACATGTGCCACTTGTGCTCTTTCTATCCAATCTACAACCTCCAAAGTCGGCATCGGAATAGCTAATTAAGTTAAAAGCTACTCCTTTTGGGTACCAAAGTCCCAAATTAACAGTTCCCGAGAGATATCTAAAAATGCGTTTTACGGCATGAAGATGAGTTTCACGAGGATTAGATTGAAATCTAGCACACATACAAACACTAAACATAATATCGGGTCTACTTGCTGTTAAGTAAAGTAAGGATCCAATCATACCTCGATATTGTTTAATGTCCACGGCTTTACCTTCTTCATCTTTGTCAAGCTTCAAGGTTGAACTCATGGGTGTTGAGTGATGCTTGCTTGATTCCATCCCAAATTTCTTTAAAAGTTCCTTGATATATTTTGCTTGATTTATGAGCACTCCATCTTTTCTTTGATCTATTTGTAGTCCTAGGAAGAACTTGAGCTCTCCCATCATGCTCATTTCGAATTCACTACTCATACAAATTGAAAATTCCTCACACAAGGAGGCGTTAGTAGCACCGAAAATAATATCATCAACATAAATTTGAACTATTATCATTTCATCATTTTTATGCTTAATAAATAATGTGGTATCAACTTTTCCCATTACAAAGCCATTTTCCAAAAGAAAAGAACTAAGCCTATCATACCATGCTCTAGGGGCTTGCTTAAGTCCATAAAGTGCTTTAGTTAATTTGTACACATGATTGGGTAAATTAGTACTTTCAAAACCGGGAGGTTGTTCAACATAAACTTCCTCCATAATGTACCCATTAAGAAAAGCACTTTTCACATCCATTTGATAAAGTATGAAATTTTTATGACATGCAAAAGCTAAGAGGATGCGTATGGCTTCAAGCCTAGCTACAGGAGCAAAGGTTTCATCATAGTCTATTCCTTCTTCCTGGTTGTAGCCTTGGGCTACTAGTCTAGCTTTATTTCTTACAACCAATCCGGACTCATCAAGTTTGTTCCTATAAACCCATTTTGTTCCAATTACACTTTGATGAGTAGGTCTAGGAACTAGATGCCACACTTTATTTCTCTCAAATTGATTTAATTCTTCTTGCATAGCTATTATCCAATTATGATCAGTTTCTGCCTCATGTAGGTTTTTAGGCTCAATCTGAGAAATGAAAGCAAAGTTATTACAATAATTCCTAAGTGAGTGTCTTGTGACCATTTTAGTGGAGGGTCCTTCTATAATTAGGTCCTTAGGGTGAGATCTCATAACTTTAGCATATTTTATTTCGTTAGGAAGAGGATGAGAGTCATCACCTTGATTTTGTTGAGGAGGATCATTATTACCTTCATGTTCCACTTGATCTTCCAATTGTGGTTGATCCAAATGTAGACCATTTAATTGTTCACCCACTTGATTCTCATCATCATCCTTTTCCTTTCAATATCTTTGTTGCTAGTAGAAGATTGGTTAGATTCATCAAAAGTAACATGGATGGATTCTTCAATAATCATGGTTCGTTTATTATAAACTCTATATGCTTTGCTAGAAGAAGAATATCCTAGAAAAATTCCAATATCGGATTTAGAATCAAATTTTCCAAGGTTATCCTTTGTGTTTAAAATAAAGCATTTACAGCCGAAAACTTTGAAAAACGAAATATTAGGTTTTCTGCCCTTCCATAACTCATATGGAGTTTTGTCAAGGCCTTTTCTCACTACCACCCTATTGATCACGAAACATGCGGTGTTGACCGCTTCGGCCCAAAAGTAATTTGGTAAGTGATGTTCTTTGAGCATTGTTCTAGCCATTTCTTGTAATGACCTATTTTTGCGCTCAACAACCCCATTTTGTTGAGGCGTTCTTGCACAAGAAAATTGATGTTTTATGCCATATTGTATGCAAAAATCTTCAAAAAGGTGATTTTCAAATTCTCCCCCATGATCACTTCTTATGCAAATAATGCTAGATTCTTTTTCTTTTTGAACTTGATTGCAAAACATTGTGAAATTTTTGAAAGTATCATTTTTATTTGCTAAAAAGAAAACCCATGTAAATCTAGAGTAATCATCAACTATTACAAATGTATAACTTTTACCACCAAGACTTGTGGTTCTAGATGGTCCAAATAAATCCATATGCAATAGTTGTAGGGGTTTTGAGGAGGAAAAATCATTTTTGGATTTAAAAGAGTTTTTATGTTTTTCCAAGTTCACAACTTTCACAAACTTGATCTTTCACAAATTTTAGCTTTGGAAGACCTTTTACCAAATCTTTATTAGAAATTTTGGAAATCAATTTCATGTGTGCATGACCTAATCTTCTATGCCAAAGCCAAGAGTTGTTGTCTAATGCATTTAAACATTTTTCATGATGCATGTTATGTTCAATGTCAAAAATATAAACATTTTGATCTCTATAACCAGTGAATAATGCATTATTTGATTTTTTATCAACAATTTTACAAATAGAGGCATCAAATTCAACTTCATAACCTTTATCACATAATTGGCTAATGCTTAATAGATTATGCTTAAGGCCATAAACTAGTAAAACATTTTCAATTAAAGTAGTGGAACCGGTACCAACGTTTCCATATCCAAGAATTTCACCTTTACCGTTATCACCAAATGTGACGGTTCCGCCATTTTTGATGCTAGTGAAAGACGAGAATTTTGAGTAGTCCCCCGTCATATGCCTTGAGCATCCACTATCGAGAAACCATTTTCCTTTAGTCTTTTTCTTCCTTACCTATTCAAGAAGAATCATGTAGTTTTAGGTACCCAAATTTTCTTGGGTCCTTGGAGGTTAGTTTTAGTTCCTTTTGGAACCCATGCATTCTTCACATTTTCTTTCTTATACATGCAATCATATATTTTATGTCCTTTCTTATTGCATGCATGACAAGTAACATTTGCATTATCATGAGAGTATGAAGTAGATGCTTTAACAAAATGATTTTTCAAATATGTACTTTTGTTGTTAGGTCTATATCCCAAACCCTCTTTATTATTGAATGAACATCTTTGGGATCCAAGAAGAATATTTAGATTTTTCTCTCCTAATGTGAATTTTGTTACAATATTGTTTAAGTCCATAACTTTCCTTTTTAATGATTCATTTTCTTCTTTAATCATATTACATTCACATGTAGTGGAACTAGATGCTATGCTAGATATGTTCTTCCCAAGTTTTACATTTTCATTCTTTAAGCAAATTAATTCTTTTTCATATGTCTCATATTTCTCTATAATTAAGGCATTCTCATTAACTAACAATGTATGTTCCTTTTTGACTAGCTTATGTTTCTTTAACAATGAATCATATAAATCACGCAATTCATTAAATGAATCAATTAATTCATCATATTCGAGAGAGTCATGTACCTTTTCTTCTTCACTTTCAATGATAAGGTGGTTATCCTCAATTGCCATAAATGCAAGATTGTTTGATTCATTTGCATATTCTTCATCCGAGGAGCTTGAATCACTATCGCTCCAAGTAGCCTTCATTGCCTTCTTTTTACCTTTTCCCTTGAATCTCTTCAAAGGACAATCCATAGCCTTGTGACCCGGTTTCTTGCATTCAAAGCAAGTGAGTTGTCCCTTCTTGTGTTTCCATGACTTTTCATCCTCATTTCTTATTTCTCTTCTAAATTTCCCTTTGGTGAACTTTTTGTTTTTGAGGAATTTCTTGAAGTTTCTTGTAAGGAGGGCCACATCATCATCACTTTCTTCATCCTCACTTGACTCTTCACTATCTTCTTTTATTGCATTTGATTTTAGGGCTAGATTCTTTCTTCCTCTTTTCTCTTCTTCTTCCTTTCTATCCATTTTTATTTCCATCTCATATTCTAGCAATTTCCCAACCAAGTCATCCATCTTTAAAGTGTTCATGTCGTTTGCTTCTCTAATGGAGGAGGTGTAGCTTCTAAATTCCTTTGGGAGTGATCTTATGATTTTCTTCACTTGATCGGATTGCCCAATAATTTTTCCCAAAGCGCTCAAATGATTTATGATGATTGTGAATCTTGAAATCATGTGATCAATTTCTTCCCCGGATTCCATTTTGAAGTTGTCCAATTCGCACATGAACCGGTTGATCTTTGATTCTTTCACTTGGCTAGTGCCCTCGTTGATCATTTCCAATGACTTCCATAGATCATATGCGTTTCCACATTCCGGAAGCTTGCTTACTTGATCCCGATCAATGGCACATAGGAGTTGGTTGAGTGCCTTAGCATTTTGTGAGGCAATCCTTATATCCTCATTATCCCATTCTAAGTTCGGCTTTGGAATCTCAATCCCATTGCTATCCTTTTTCGTCGGTCCTTTTGCACCTCGTGTAATAACCAAATAGGATGGCGAATCATTGGCAAGGAGATAATTCAACATTCTCATCTTCCAATAATTGTAGTCCGTTCCGGTGTAAAACGGAGGTCTAGTCGTTGAGAATCCTTCGGCAAGATTTGAAGAGTTGCTTGTAGATCCCATAATCTATTCTCGGACGGTTAGGTCTTTCTTGAGAATACCTTGCTCTGATACCAATTGAAATTACCTACAAGCAATAACAAGTAATACTATACCCAAGAGGGGGGGTGAATTGGGTTATTAAAAAATTATCCGGAATTATAAATTTTGTCAATTTTAAACTTTCAAGCTTTTATCAATGATGATAAACAAAAATAAAATTGCACAATTTAAAAGATAAGGGAAGAGAGATACAACACCAAATTTATAGTGGTTCGGCCAAATCGATTGCCTACGTCCACTCTCTCTTCAAGCGCACTTGAAGGTTCCACTAGATTACTACAGATTCAACAATCTTTTCAAGAGATTTTGACCTAAGGCTTCTCTCAAACCTTTTACACAAACTCCACCTTGAGAGTAATCACCACTCACACAAGGGATTTCAATACGAGTGTTTCCGAAAAACAAGTTTTTGTGTTTACAACACTATTTGAGAACTCATAAAAAGATTACAAAGATGAAATGGAGTATGAGTTGCTCAAATATATCTAAGCTCACTAAAATGAATATGAAAGTGTGTGTATGAGCTTATGAATGTATGAGAATAAATTGGATCAAGAAAGTTTGATATAACTCTGATTTTGCTCTTAAGAATGATGTATGAAGGTGTTCTATTTGTGCAAAAACGAACTAGGGTTATTTATATAGTGAAGGGAAGTGATTTCCCAACAATTTTGGCCGAGACCGGTATGGAAACCGGCATGCCAGTTGGCTCCCAACGGTCATATTAACGTTTAAAAAACTAGCCGTTAGACCGGCATAGGAACCGGCATGGGGACCGGTATGTAGCTCCCCGGTTCCAGTGAGCGTATAAATTTGACCCAAAACCGGCATGAATACCGGCAAGGAGACCGGCACGGTATGGCCCGGTTCCAGTAAGCAATTTCCTTTTTGAAACAACCGGCATGAAGACCGGCGAGAACACCGGCGAGGAATATGCCGGTTCCAGAATCAATTCAAAACAGGGGAATGCATAGGTGGTGATTTTTAAGTGACCAAGGCATTTTTCAAGTGATCCTAATGCATATCTATATGGAGTTGCATACTTAATGAGCTTAGATATGAAGATAAACAACTCATATTACAAAAGTAATTCTTAATTAAGATCGAATGTGATTTTCTTCATACGAGACTTGTCTTTTCCTTCTTTCGCTTTTTATTGCCGATATGCTTGGACATATTTTTGGAATGTCTTGCCATAGTGCATTGAAGTTTTACGAATGTTGCGTCGTCAAAATCCAACTTGAAGTATATGTCGCTAACAGATAGGAATATACCTGTCGGGCGGGGGTAGCCATAATTGGAACTTAAACTTAATGAATCCAGATAATTTGGTTGACATAGACATATGGTTCAATTGGGTTAAATTGGGTATTTGCGTCTGACCATCGACATAGGCTTTCGCATAATTTAGTGTTCCATGTTAGTAAACTGATTTATTACACAAACATAAAATAACCACTTCATCTTTTAAATGATATTAGAATGATTCACGACCCTAGATCTTTGTGTCTTTTGTTATTTTCCTTAGTATTTTCTTTTGTCTTTTTATTTATTTATTTTGTAAAACCACATTCAACCAATCAAACAATCATTCTCTTCTCCATTTAATTAGATATTTGTAAATAAATAGATTCAACAATTAATAACAACAGTAGGAATTAAGTCCTCGTGGGATCGATATTTTTATACTACTTGAACGATACGTGCGCTTGCGTTATACGTGTGTGTTTACGCCGGTCAACGATGCACCCTGACAGAGTGAGGCCTCCAACATCTGGCGGAAAGCCAGCATTTTCTGTTCGAACTGCTCCATCTTCTTCTTGTGGTCCACCTTGACCTGTTGTAGCTCCTCATTAGTCTTCTTCAGCTTGTCTCGGGTGGTGACTAGCTGGTCTTCGATGGTGGTTAGCCGGTCTTGGGTGGTGGCTAGCTGGTCTTGGGTGGTGACTAACTGGTCTCGAAGAGAGGAGGCATTGTCCGAATTAACAGTATTGCGTGCAGATGACGCCGTCTTCTTACGAGTGCCAAGGCCAACATTGTAAGCTGTCTGATTCTTGAAAACCAATTGCGACAACTGCTCATCTGGTATCGGGTCGAACCCTGTCTTCTGAGTTTGATGTTGGAGTTCCATCATTTCGTTATTTTTAAAAAAATAAGTTAATGTTAGAATTTTTTAGAAAAAATTAACATATATAATAATAATTATTTTATTTTAAAAACTGAAACTTACATAGCAGCGTTCGGCTTCTTCATTTATCCATTTGTTTTTCTCATTGTAATGCGTCACTCGGAAAAAAATCTAAAAATGATTGCACCTCACCTGTGTTACTCTGTTAAAAACAGAAAATAAATTCAGTATTATTCCACATTAGTAAAAACAATGAACTGTTATATTTTACGTTAGGATATATTTACCTCAGAATGTTCGGCACGATGTTGGATAAATGGCTTCAAACCTCCACGGTGGTAAAAACGCAAGTGACTTCGATTTTTCGCATTTGCGTGACATTTATCCTGCATTTACCAACACTGTAAGTACCGAAAACAAAGACAATTATAAATTTCCGTTTATTTCAAAATTTACCTCGTGTTTTTTGCTAGACCAAAGCTCACATAAGAATATCCAGTCTTGCTCCTCTATAAAATCAGGCTTATGTTGTGGAGCATCTGAAGGTCCATGTTCGTCGAATATTGGTTTCAGGACTTTTGTCATATAATCCTTATAACTTTTCCCCATGTGGTAGTCAATATACTGTTGGACATTCACTTTGTTCAGATCGAAGTTGAACCACTCCTACATGAATAGCAACCGAGTAAAAATAAGTATAAAATAAAAATGTTAACTAACAAACAATATCGAAAACTTAATACCGTACGGAAACTCACAAGTAGCGAAGAGAATAGCTGGTTGATTTTTGTCTCCCACGATATCTTTCTCCAAGAAACGTAGTTTTGGGGAGCTTCAAATCGAGCTGTAGCTCCTATGGCTGTAGTAAACGCTGAATTATGTTGTCCGACTTGACTTTGTCCATCATCTGATATCTCAATCTGGATACGACTGTGAGCCTTAACGTGCTTAACCAACCCCAGGCCACGGGTGCGTCCTCGACCCTTCGCTGTACTGGACTCACCTGTGCTAGCAGAGACTCCATCAGGGCCAGTTGTCATTGCTGATGTAGATGGAGTCGTATTAGCCCGTCTGCGATTGCCCGATGCCATCTGCAAAAACACACAAAGTTTCAGGTTTCCATCACAATAACTCACATTGGTGGCTTGGATCTAACCTATTATATGCATGAATCATGAATACATAGTATGAACTGCATAAATGATAACATGGATAAGGTCTGGGTAATTGGCATTGAATAAAATTAAAACATGACTGAAATCTTTGACCTTTAATGAAGATTGGCAGTCGCGACCCTGGTGGACACCGACTCCAGAGAAGAATTATCTATTAGGTCAGATTTAAAACACTAGACTTAAAAAACATACTTGAAATCCTTTGGTATGGTAGCATTTTGGGCAACTGAATTTTGTGACTTCAACAGAACTACAGAAGTCAATTCAATATATATGTTAGAAAAGCATAAGATGTTGTCTAGTGTAGTATGAATCTTGTCAAAGCCTACAAAATAATTTTGTTCTTGAAGAAAAAGACACTACATTCCATTTTATGTTCATTTCTTAACAATGTATTGGTGTGTATAACAATGTTGGGGTCATGGGGGTGTCTCTTTTATGTTCATTTCTTATAATGTATTGTCAATTGTTTTGCACATGTCCATTTGAAGGAATCTCCTACTGTCCTAAAGAGAACTTAATGATGATGATGATGATGATGATGATAATTTGATGATGATAATTTGATGATGACCAGAACAACAACATTTTACTGCTGTTCTGGTCATCATCATCATCATCAAATTATCATCATCATCATCAATACCATCATAAGAACCATGAAATTATCATCATCATCATCAATACCATGAAACTATCATCATCATCATCAATACCATCATCTCCCTCATCTATTTCTTCATCACACTACTTAAACTCATCAATTCTATCAAAATTACAAAACACACACCACACAAAACACACAACTAAAACACACAAAGACTAAGCTTCCAAAGACCAAGCATATTCGGCCAAGATTGAAGAAAGTAAATTACCTTGATTTGCTACGTGTCCCAAAGTAAATATTTGAAGATTGAAGTTGCTTCTGGTCGAGAGAATGAGGGAAGCACAAATTCCTTCTTTGAAGCAGAGAAGAATGAGGGGAAACCAAAATTAGGGATTTTAATAAACATTTAGCGTCGAATTATTTTAATTTTAGCGTCGAATGTTTCGACGCTAAAAAAATAGCGATACTTAATGAATTTTTTCGGGGGAAAATAAAAGTTTTACCTTTAGCGTCCAAATATTTCAATCGACGCTAAAGGTTAACTTTTAGCGTCAACATTATATTTCGACGCTAATGTCATTATTTTAGCGTCGATTTAGTATTTCGACGCTAAAGCGTATGATAAATTATTTTAATAATAACAAAACTAACATTCAATCGATGTACATGACAACAACAACACCAATCATACATGATGATAGTAATTCAAAACAACAATCAAATTCATAATCATAGTACAAATTATTCATGCATCACGTCATATACTAACTAGATTAGTCACTATTATCTTCGGTATTTGAGGATTCGTGACTTGACTCGAAGTCATCTTCAGTGTCAAATTCTTCTTCAATTGCTACTTCCACGCTAACTTCAGAATGAGGAATTATCTCAACGTCTGTATTATCTCGAGTTAATGTGATATTTTCAGGAACGATGACATTTGGTACATGAAATATCTGTTCAGGAACTTCGAAGTTGTCAGAGACTTCTTATGTATCATCTGATATTTCAACACTATCTTTCTCCTGCGTGTCCCAAATGCCCCTATGTTGTAACTTTTCTACCACCATCCATCCATTTCCTAACTTTGGATCAGATATATATATCACTGACCGTGCTTGGGTACAAAAAATGTATGGATCATTCTTGTACCAAAAATGTTGAACATTAATTGACGTTAGATGATTAATGACTTAAATTCTCCTATTTCTGGCATTTATGTCAAACCACTTGCATTCGAATAGCACAATATGTCGTCTGGGTCTGTATATCAACTCAATGACTGATTGCAACACTCCGTAGAAGTCAATAATATCTGAGTCGTGTTCTCCTTGGACTACAATTCCATAATTCTGAGTCACATGAGCAACATCTCGCTGTTCGGTATGAAATCTAACTCCGTTCATAATGCATCCACTGTATTCATAAGCCTGCTTTTGAGGCCCATAAGCCAAGGAAACCAACGAGGATGACGAGTCCAATTGACCATTTTGCACTTGGTTGTTTATCTAACAATGAGAGAAATATATGTGTTAATATAACAAACTGAAATATTTAATGTTAGGAAAAAAATAAATATACAATGTTAGGCCTTACAGTTGTCTCAAACCATTTAGGAAATTCTTTTTTGTGTGTTCCATCAACGTTATGGTCACCACCACATTGTAGCATTGTAATATGTTGCCTACAAAAAATGAGTTCGGTTAATGTATGGCAAAAAAATATAGTTATGCACCAAAAAGACTTACGTTAAATACATTTGCACTTCATCGCAATTACTCAATATAAATCAATGCGCACGTTGAACTTCCTCAAAATTTAGTAATTTGACACCTACTGCTCCAAATGGTATGTAATTTTGACGGAACACTGTGATATCTTGCTTATTACTTGCATCTCCATCATAGTTTCGTGGCCGACGATTAAAATGAGTTTCAATATTCTGCATGTACATCGAACAAAATGTTATTGCTTCACTGATTACAACAACTTATGCTATTGACCCTTCAGGTCACGCCTTGTTTTCACATATTATTTGTAATGTCCCAAAGCCCTGCAGATATGACAACAAGTTTGCATTAATAATAAATTCAATGCACAGTAAAAATTTAAGAATGTAATATTTAAAATTGTATAGTACCTCTCAATGAGATACATCCATCTGTAATGGACAAGACCTCCATTCCTAGCTTCAGCCGGTAAATGCACGGCCAGATGTACCATCACATCAAAAAAAGCGGGTGGAAAAATTCGCTCTAGCTTGCATAGGATTATCACGATTCCTTGCTCAAGTTCGTCAATAACAGATGTGGTTAATGTCCTCTGACATAATTGTTTAAAGAAGCCACATAGATCAAGTACGACGTCGCATACATTCGAGGGGAGATAAGGTCGAATGCCAACAGGAAGGAGAATCTCGAGAAACACATGACAATCGTGACTCTTTAACCCCGTTATTGTATCATCTCTGACCCAACGTCCAATATTCGATGCATAATCATCAGGAAATTTAACCATTTTTAGCCAATCACTGAATGATTTTCTCTCTGATTCGTTAGCACATAACTAGCAGGTGGCTTAATAAGACCTCGAGAAGTGACTTGTAAATGCAATTCACTGCGAATTCTAAGATCTTGTAGGTCCAATCTAGCATTTACAGTGTCTTTTGTCTTACCCGGAATATTGAATAGTGTGCCCACTAAACTCTCACATATGTTTTTTTCTATATGCATTACATCCAAATTATGTCGCAAACTCAGAGTCCCCCAATATTATAACTCAAAGAAAATACTTTTTCCTGTCCAATTCAACTCTTCAGATTGACGTTTTCGATTTTTATCTATATTATTAGGATGTTACCTGGTGTGCTGTCTCTGAGATGTTGATGTTGACAAAGTATGTCGAATCCAGACAATAGACTGTGCATACTCTGAGGTTTATGTTGACCGTTAAATAATTTACTCATCCGCCAATGATGACTCAACTCAAGAAATATCATGTGCCCTGTGTATCCTATTTTATTCTGTAATCGTTGCGAAGGTGTTTGACCCGCATAAACTGGACATGTCATGTATCCATTAGTGCTCTATCCAGATAATGAACCATAAGCTGGAAAATCATTAATGGTCCATAATAATACGAC
This sequence comes from Zanthoxylum bungeanum, assembly GCA_019454045.1. Lineage (NCBI taxonomy): Eukaryota > Viridiplantae > Streptophyta > Magnoliopsida > Sapindales > Rutaceae > Zanthoxylum > Zanthoxylum bungeanum. The sequence goes on along the minus strand of SKCR01039611.1, from coordinate 23,421 downwards.
ATGCATATGAAAATACTGCTCGGAAGCTGCATCATAGGTATGCACACCCACATTCCATAATGTTTGTAACTCCTCGATCAATGGTCTCAAGTAAATATTCATATCTTTACCAGGGGAACGTGGACCAGGGATAAGCAATGACATAAACATGAACGAATCCTTCATACATTTCCATGAAGGTAAGTTATATGAAATAACAATAACGGGCCACATGCTATAAGAGTTGTACATATTCCCAAACGGGTTAAAACCATCAGAGGCAAGACCTAACCTGACATTACGGGGGTCCTCAGCGAAACGGGGGTACATGTCATCAAATTCCTTCCACTCGGTTCCATCCGCATGATGTCTAATGCCCTCCGCACCGATCCTCTTTTCATGATGCCACATCATGTTAGTCGCTGTGTGTCGTGACATGAACAACCTCTGCATCCTGGGCGTTAAAGGGAAATATCGCAATATCTTTTGAGACACTTTCTTCCCCATACCACGGACTTTGTACCGACTTTCACCGCATATCGGACAATATTCAAGTGATTCATACTCGGCAGGAAATAATACACAATCATACTTACAAGCATGAATGGATTCATACCCCATTCACAAATCACGCAACATTTTCTTTGCCTCGTAGTACGACTTAGGCAATTTGCTTCCGACCGGTAACATTTGCCCCAGTAACTCTAGCATCATATCAATACTTTTGTTGGTCATTCTGTTGATCACTTTAATGTGTAATAATTTCACAACGAAATTCAAGATCGACATTTCAGCACATTCAAATGGAATTTTTTTTGCCTCATCAAGTAGTTCACTAAATAAATTTTGATCATTTCCACTAACACTATGACCAAGTTGTGGACCTTGTAAGTCATGCAAAGCATCAGTTATCTCATCGTTTGCAGGTTGATTGTAACTACTGCTCCCTTCACCAGAATCAATAAACCGTGACTGAGAATTATACTACTCACCATGAAAAATCCACGTACGGTAAGTTGGTGATATTCCCGGCATGTATAAATGATTATGAACTTCATCTAACCATTTCATTTTCCTATTCAAAGAATTTGTACATGGACACCGAACACGACCTTCTGCATCAATGTGTTGCTTTGCGACTTCCATGAACTCATACACTCCATTACGATATTCAACACTCAATCTATCCAGCGAGCTCATCCAATTTCTATCCATTTCAGCGAAATACCTAATATAATAATATAATTATTAAACATCATATTACACTCATCAATATTACTAATTCATTAATTATTTATTTAAGCATATACATATATATTTAGTTGATAAATTAAATAGTTTACAGAAAAATTATATTTAGTTAATTAATTAACTAATCTACATATATGAATCATAAACCACTAACAAAAAGTATATAATAAACATAATCATAAAAAATGAAAATAATAAAGAAATATGAAAGAAGATTTACCTTATGGAAAATTGATTACAATTTTATTGAAAATTTATAGGAGAGTCGTGAGGTTGCAGAGGAGAGATTCTCAGATTTCAGAGGATAAAATTGAAGAGAATGAGAGAAAAAACAGAGGGGGAGAATGGTTGGTGGCATTATGGATTTTAATCTATCTTTAGCTTCGAAACATTAAATTCGACGCTAATTGTCTGATTTTTAGCGTCGAATCTCCTATTTCGACGCTAAATGTCTGATTTTTAGCGTCGATTTAAAATTTAGACGCTAAAGATTAAAAGATTGTCGGTGGAATCTTCATAAACCTTTAGCGACGCTACTTCGTCGACGCTAAATTTCAAGTTTTTGGCGTCGAATATGATTTTTGACGCTAAAAGTATAACATTTAGCGTCACAATTTTATGTCGACGCCAAAAATTATTGGAATAGTTAAAACACGTTAGCGTCGAATAATTTTCGACGCTATAAGTCGTACTTTTAGCGTCGATATGTGAATTCGACGAAAAAAGTTGAATATTTGGCGTCGAATATGATTTTCGTCGCTAAAATCTTGATATTTGGCGTCGAATATTAATTACGACGCTAAAAGTGATTATTTGCGTCGAAAGTGGTTTCGACGCTAAATTATTGGACGCTAAAGGCCATAATTTTTGTAGTGTATCTGGGTGGTGGGTTCTCTATTACCTATAATGGGTGTAGTTGTGCTTGCATCAGCTACTGAGGTCTCTTTTAATTGGTAATAAATTATAAATGCATTTTGTTTCTAATTATTGCTTCCTAAAGAATGTCTCAGGATTAGGTTCCTTATTACATATATATTATTTTAGTTCTGTCTTGGTTGGTAGAATATTCAATTATTTTTTTACCATAATATGACTTTATTTCTTCTGGTTTGTGAAACAGGCCGGGCTGGTTTCTGGAGTGCAATGGCATCCAATTTGACAAACCAATCTCGTAATGTCCTTAGCAAAAAAGTCATGGTTAACAAAGAGGTAATCTACCTTGTCCAAAATTCATATGAATTTATGAGCGTAGTTTGGTAGTTGTGGTCCTAACAATTTGAAATCTTATTTCTTGATTGAAACTGACCAATTTTAGAAGCCAGTTGCATATTTTAAATGTGTCTTAGTACATCTGTTTCTGTTTGAATTGATGCATGACTGTATTTTTGTGCAGGTGGGATTGCAGTTTCCAGTATGGAAGCTTAGTTGAAGAGGTGGATGGGCATACGACTATTCTCTATCATAGGCTTCAGCTGGATTGGTTTCCAATGTAATAGTCTCGTAATTCAATCATCTTGTTTATGCATTGTTCAACTTTGAACATGTGTTGTTTGTTTGTCACTGTAAGTTTGGAAGAACTATACAAGGGCCTACATTCATTATCTTATTATAAAGGATGCTATGGGATCTCAGCTTATATGTATTTTTTTTATGTTGTACTTTTTTAAACATTATATAATAAAAATTTTATTTTACTATTTGTTGTGTTTATTTTACAATTTAATTAATATATTTATTTTATAATTTTACGTACTAATATTAATAATATTTTTTAAACTAAAATTAATTTCTTAAAAAATTTAAAAATAACAATTTTATAAAAAAAAATTCATGGGAAATTAGAAACGAAACTTAGAGACGGACTTTCCGTTTCTAAATAGAGATTAGAGACGGAAATTCCGTCTCTATATAGAGACAGAAAATTCCATCGCTAATATTAGCGACAGATGATATATTTCCGTCGCTATTTTTTTACGACCAACAAAATAGAGACGGAATATGTCCGTCGCTAATCCGTCGCTAACAGTAGCGACGAATATTTCCATCTCTATTTCACAGTTTCCTTGTAGTGTATCCGACCCGTTAAATTAACAAGTATGGAAAATATTATCTATTACTCACCCCTAATGAATCGAGTCTCGTGAGCTTCCATCATGGGCTGCACCATGAGTGAACTATCCATGCTCAAGCCCAGTGCCGATCCCATAATTTCTTGTATTTTTCTTTTAATAATAATAATAAAATATTTAACCCTCCAATATTACATGAAAAATAAATTTTAGCCACCCTTAAAATAAATTTTTACCTCCGCCTTTGCCTCCATCCCACGAAGATTTTTGTCATCCTTAATAAAACTTATCGAATTTTTACGAGGATATATAGATCTTGATAAGCTGAATGCTTATGTGAGAATTTATTATAAGTTAGTTTATAAGTTGTGGAACTAAAAAGAAAGAGTATAAATTAACATAAAAAATAATCTCATGTAATAAGATTATAATTATGAGAGTATAAGTTAACGTTAATTATGTGTTTGGTGTATCGTTTAAATTTACGATAACTTATAAGTTTACTAAATTCTAATCCAAACGATGTCTTGTATTTACACTTCCAAATTTTGAAATATGGCACTCGCTAGCAGATTTGAACTCTTTTTTTTTTTTGAAACATTGGAAACCCTACGGTCAAACTATCCAACCAGAACTTAAACGGAACATGTAAAACATCCGATTGTCCTAGACTCTTACAAGAAAATGCATCCCCTAGATTCGAATTCAGGACCTTGAAGTCAAGATTTCACGCCATTTGCTTTCAAGACATGTCCTTTAGAATATCAGCTATTTTTCATTTTTACCGTCTATGATGGTAGAAACAAACTTGTACCTAGGTACTTTATGAATCCTGACAATTATGTGTGATCTCGTGAGTCATTAATTATGATAATCGTGAAATGACTATAGTGGGACTCTCTCCATAGCATCACGTGATTACCTAAAAAACCAGAGATTTAGCAAACTCATTTATTAATTGCTTTTTCAATTTCATCCCTTAAATTTTCTTTTGGTTCTTGCTCAGCTAGGCATCCCAAGCTTGGATGGAGCGGCTTATCAAAAAACGAAAAGCTTTTGATCAGCGAGGTGATATGGTCAAGGGATGGCAGAACTCCCTGTTGGAAAATGCTTATGGAAAATGCTTATGAGTAAGTATTTTGAGGCACAATTTCAAGTATGGTCCACTTCTTGTTAGTGGTTGTTATTGAATGATTCGGATACTCCTCCGTGAGTAGTTCGAAATGGTATATTCATATGCTTAAAATAGTGCTTGGGTGAATGAGAAATTGTTGCTCAAAGTTCACCCATTGGTGTTGGAAAATAAAGAGAAGTGTGCTTGTCCCACATGGGAAAGCTATTAGAGAGAAGTTGTGCTTATATATGATTGCTCATATGTAGATGGGTAAGAGTTATAAGGATATAGGCTCTCTCTATGTGCGCGCGCCGGGGGGGTGCAAATCAAAATCCGAATAGGCTTGGCTCGTGTGCACCCTCGCGTCCTACATACACGAATGCCGGACCAAATTGTGCGGGCCCGGCCCAGCCAATTTTTGCAAGTCTCTTTATTTTTCCAAGCCTTTTGAAGTTCCAAAACAGTTGAATTAATGGTACTAATTAACTTGGTGGTTACAAGCAAGTCTAAGGTCTCCCACTCATGTGATTAATTGGCATATTTATTTTCCTTCTTATATAAGGCTACAATGATTTCGTTTTTGTGGATGCTGGATTTCGGCCGAGGTCCACAATCAGAATTTGTAGGTTGGGGGCATTAGCGATCCTGCAAGACAAAGTAGAGTGAGCGGGAGAAGACTTCCCACCGGTGTGGTGGGTGCCGGGGGCACTCCGATGCTCAAGTCAGTAATATGAAATGAGCAGTAAATATGAAAATGTGAAAGCTAGGTTTGATGTTACCTAGACCTCTCTGGGTGGCCGTGAGGGCGTGATATGTGTCTGTGGGAGTGGGGGGCTCAGAGAGCTAATATCACATGGCAGAAGCTTGTAAGAGAGAGAGAAGTCCCAGAGTTGAGAAGCCCCAAGAGTTGAGAAGCCCCCGTCTCCATTAAATATGCTTCATTTTATAGGTGGAGAAAGATGAATTCTCTGGTCTGCACATGGGAAATGGGTCCCCATAACATGCTTATTGTCTATACTTTCGGCGGGGAGAATATTTTGCATGTGGAGAGATATATTATTTGTTGGAGAAAAGAGAGAAACAGTTAAAGGGTTTGTCATTTTGTTTTTGTAAAGGCTTTAGAGTTTGATGTGCTGGGTTATCTTTTTTTGGGCCTCACCTGGTGTTGGGTTCAAAGTGAAAGGACGGTTTTACCCTTGGACCAAATTTGGCCCATACAGTTTGTCCCCTACTCTCTAAGTCAAGAAGTTCTTGATTTAGAGAGTATTTTTTACGTGTCGAACGAAACAAGATGTAAGAGTACCTGTTAAGAATTCATAGTTCATGTTACATACGACAAAGAGAATTCAATGTATTTTGGACTAAGAGTAGTCCAAGTCTTCAACTTGGTTTGGCATGAGCCAGGGGAAATCCTCGGTCGACTGAACCAGATAAAGGCCAGGACAATTTTCATATTACTGGTCAAGGACCAGGAGTCTTCAAATTTTTCTAGACCAGATGAAGGTCAGGATATCCCCATACTACGGGTCAAAGGACCAGGGGAATCCACAATGTCGTCTGACCAGAGGAATGCCATGTCTTCAACTTGACTCTACATGAGCCAATGGGGGATGTCCCCAGTCGACTGAATCAGATGAATGTCAGTATAATCCCCATACTACGGGTCAAAGGACAAGGGGAATCAACAATGTCGTCTGACCAGATGAAGGTCAATATAATCCCCATACTACGGGTCAAAGGACCAGGGGAATCTACAATGTCGTCTGACCAGATGAAGGCCATGTCTTCAATTTGACTCTACATGAGCCAATGGGGGATGTCCCCAGTCGACTGAACCAGATGAAGGTCAGGATATTCCCCATACTACGGGTCAAAGGACTATGGGAATCTACAATGTCGTCTGACCAGATGAAGGCCATGTCTTCAATTTGATTCTACATGAGCCAATGGGGGATGTCCCCAGTCGACTGAACCAGATGACGGTTACGATATTCCCCATACTACGGATCAAAGGATCAGGGGAATCTACAATATCATCTGACCAGATGAAGGCCATGTCTTCAACTTGACTCTACATGAGCCAATGGGGGATGTCCCCAGTCGACTGAACCAGATGAAGGTCAGGATAATCCCCATAGTACGGGTCAAAGGACCAAGGGAATCTACAATGTCGTCTGACCAGATGAAGGCCATGTCTTCAATTTGACTCTACATGAGCCAATGGGGGATGTCCCCAGTCGACTGAACCAGATGAAGGTCAGGATAATCCCCATAGTACGGGTCAAAGGACCAAGGGAATCTACAATGTCGTCTGACCAGATGAAGGCCATGTCTTCAATTTGACTCTACATGAGCCAATGGGGGATGTCCCCAGTCGACTGAACCAGATGAAGGTCAGGATATTCCCCATACTACGGGTCAAAAGATCAGGGGAATCTACAATATCATCTGACCAGATGAAGGCCATGTCTTCAACTTGACTCTTCATGAGCCAATGGGGGATGTCCCCAGTCGACTGAACCAGATGAAGGTCAGGATATTCCCCATACTACGGGTCAAAGGACCAGGGGAATCTACAGTGTCGTCTGACCAGATGAAGGCCATGTCTTCAACTTGACTCTACATGAGCCAATGGGGGATGTCCCTAGTCGACTGAACCAGATGAAGGTCAGGATATTCCCCATACTACGGGTCAAATGACCAGGGGAATCTACAATGTCGTCTGACCTGATGAAGGCCATGTCTTCAATTTGACTCTACATGAGCCAATGGAGGATGTCCCCAGTCGGCTGAACCAGATGAAGGTCAGGATATTCCCAATACTACGGGTCAAATGACCAGGGGAATCTACAATGTCGTCTGACCTGATGAAGGCCATGTCTTCAATTTGACTCTACATGAGCCAATGGGGGATGTCCCCAGTCGACTGAACCAGATGAAGGTCAGGATATTCCCCATACTACGGGTCAAAGGACCAGGGGAATCTACAGTGTCGTCTGACCAGATGAAGGCCATGTCTTCAACTTGACTCTACATGAGCCAATGGGGGATGTCCCCAGTCGACTGAACCAGATGAAGGTCAGGATAATCCCCATACTACGGGTCAAAGGACCAGGGGAATCTACAATGTCGTCTGACCTGATGAAGGCCATGTCTTCAATTTGACTCTACATGAGCCAATGGGGGATGTCCCCAGTCGACTGAACCAGATGAAGGTCAGGATATTCCCAATACTACGGGTCAAAGGACCAGGGGAATCTACAATGTCGTCTGACCAGATGAAGGCCATGTCTTCAATTTGACTCTACATGAGCCAATGGGGGATGTCCCCAGTCGACTGAACCAAATGAAGGTCAGGATATTCCCCATACTACGGGTCAAAGGACCAGGGGAATCTACAGTGTCGTCTGACCAGATGAAGGCCATGTCTTCTATTTGACTCTACATGAGCCAATGGGGGATGTCCCCAGTCGACTGAACCAGATGAAGGTCAGGATATTCCCCATACTACGGGTCAAAGGACCAGGGGAATCTACAATGTCGTCTGACCAGATGAAAGCCAAGATACGAGTATATTGTTTGAATGGGTTCAACAAGTCCCAGGCTATATACGTGTAGATGTCGACTGAGATGTTCATCCAGTTTCAAGTCATATATGTGTGGTTTCTTTAACAATTCCCAAGCTATATACTAGATGAAGTCGGCTGGGATTCATTTCATGTCTCAAACTACGGACGTGTAGTGTCGACTGGGATCAATATTACGCCCCAAGCTACACGTTGATATGTCAAATAAGACACATATCAACCATCAAGTCATACACACATAAGATCCACAATAAGTCCCAAGCTACACATGTAGATGTCTATTGGGACAAACATCAAGCATGAAGTCATACACGCATAAGATCAACAACAAGTCCCAAGCTACATGTAGATGTCTATTGGGACAAACATCAAGCATGAAGCCATACATGCATAAGATCCACAACAAGTCCCAAGCTACAAATGTAGATGTCTATTGGGACAAACATCAAGCATCAAGCCATCCATGCATAAGATCCACAACAAGTCCCAAGCTACACATGTAGATGTCTATTGGGACAAACATCAAGCATGAAGCCATACACGCATAAGATCCACAACAAGTCCCAAGCTACACATGTAGATGTCTATTGGGACAAACATCAAGCATCAAGCCATACATGCATAAGATCCACAACAAGTCCCAAGCTACACATGTAGATGTCTATTGGGACAAACATCAAGCATCAAGCCATACATGCATAAGATCCACAACAAGTCCCAAGCTACACATGTAGATGTCTATTGGGACAAACATCAAGCATCAAGCCATACATGCATAAGATCCACAACAAGTCCCAAGCTACACATGTAGATGTCTATTGGGACAAACATCAAGCATCAAGTCATACATGCATAAGATCCACAACAAGTCCCAAGCTACACATGTAGATGTCTATTGGGACAAACATCAAGCATGAAGCCATACACGCATAAGATCCACAACAAGTCCCAAGCTACACATGTAGATGTCGATTGGGACAAATTGACTTGATGAGAGTCTATGAAGGTTTTTCCTTCTCATACTACTAGACTTGATGATGGTCCATGAGACTACAATAGATAAACTATGATGAAAGTCACATAGAATTTCCATACTACCTAACCTGATATAGGTTGGTCGATTGGACCTAAAAGAGATCAAAAAAAATTCTTTATTCAACTAGGCAAGATCAAATATTCTCTATGTAGTATGGAGTTGGCAATATTAAATCAATGTAGCATGGAGATGATGACTAACCTTTGACTTAGTCTGGAAGAGTTGATAATCATTCCAAGTAGCCTAGGAGTGTTGAGAATTTTCCATGTAGCCTGAAGTTGATAGCTGTTTCTTAAATTTTTATTCTTCAATAATGCGCATTGAGAGCTACTGTTTTTCCAATGTCGTATGGATTTTATGGCAAAAATAGTGAAACCTTTAATGCACTTTTGGGCACCACGCAAGCTTCTTTTGTTGACTGGTCAACGGAGAGTCTTCCTCTCTCATGGTCACGCCACCTGCTACTTTTTTTTGTAGTGTGTTAGTATGGGGAAATGTGGCATGTGGCAGCATGTTTCTTGGGCCATCTGCGAGTGGGCAGGCCTTTGTTTCCTTGTGAGTGACTTGCTTGAAAGTAGTTTCCCAAGCGACGTGGGATAATATTTTTGCATGAGAGGCTAGAGGCTTTTTGTAGTGTAACGTGCATGTAGCAATAAGACTTGGTAGTTTTATGTCATCTTGCCGATGTGGGATTTACTTGCCTGTGCATGTGCTTGTTTGGCAGCAAGCTTATGTCTCTTGTTTGGGACCTTGGGCTGTGTTACTTTTGCTATAATGGGCTTTATTTATAAGCTTTAATCGCAGGATTTTTGTTTGGCTTGACAGACTAATTGCGTGTAGATTGGTGCGTGGCAGATTTACACCTGTCGAGTGATGGTTCACATATAATATTGGTTCTTCACTTTTGGCAGTTGCGTGTGGTAGGTTTTTTGTGTGGGAATGTGATAGCTGCTTTTTCTAGACAGTTTTGAGCCATTCGGCATGCATGAGATGTCTTTGAATTTGCTCCAACATGTTGGTCTCGGTGCTTGTCCTCTAGCTTATAGAGCGTACGCATTATTTTACAACTTTGGTCCTGCACGCTTGAAGGATGCTACTTCAGTCTATGATGCAATACCAAGCGATGTGGGACAGAGATTAAGCTTTTACTTTGTCCTTTTATAGAGGAAAGTTTTCTCTTCACGTAGGACTGGTAGTTTCATACTACTTTTCTCAAATATGGAGAGTGGGCCAATTAGAATTTTTTTTTTGGGGTTGTAGGTAGCATGATATTTTCTCATTTTGATAAATTTATCCTTTTTTTGTGGACTAGTATAGGTTTCTGATTTGTCCTTATGCGTTTTGGCATTTTGTTGATGGCTTATGCATTTTGGAAGCTAGTGTAAGGCTTTTGGGTATGGCTTTCATTTGCGCATATATGCTTGTTCACATGGCTTATGTATAAAGCATAATGGTATGTTTCGTTATAAGTATTGTATGCTTTTGTTGAGCTTTGTTGAGTAGTAGCATGGTGATACGTTTGTAACAAGAATAATGCATTGTCGAATGGGATTGGCTTAGCTTCGTGCATGTCACCTAGAATATTTCGTCTGGAGAATTGATGACTGTTTCCACTCAATTATACTTGATAGAGGATTGTCGCTTGAATGTTTCTAAGAGATTTGATTGAATAGCAGGGTTGTAGGCTCACGCTTTTGGGAGGTTGAAGAAGTCTGCTCCAATTGTTTTATGAATCGCTAAGGCCCCACGGTGGGCGCCAAATTGTGGATGCTGGATTTCGGCCGAGGTCCACAATCAGAATTTGTAGGTTGGGGGCATTAGCGATCCTGCAAGACAAAGTAGAGTGAGCGGGAGAAGACTTCCCACCGGTGTGGTGGGTGCCGGGGGCACTCCGATGCTCAAGTCAGTAATATGAAATGAGCAGTAAATATGAAAATGTGAAAGCTAGGTTTGATGTTACCTAGACCTCTCTGGGTGGCCGTGAGGGCAGTGATATGTGTCTGTGGGAGTGGGGGGCTCAGAGAGCTAATATCACATGGCAGAAGCTTGTAAGAGAGAGAGAAGTCCCAAGAGTTGAGAAGCCCCAAGAGTTGAGAAGCCCCAAGAGTTGAGAAGCCCCCAGAGTTGAGAAGCCCCCGTCTCCATTAAATATGCTTCATTTTATAGGTGGAGAAAGATGAATTCTCTGGTCTGCGCATGGGAAATGGGTCCCCATAACATGCTTATTGTCTATACTTTCGGCGGGGATAATATTTTGCATGTGGAGAGATATATTATTTGTTGGAGAAAAGAGAGAAACGGTTAAAGGGTTTGTCATTTTGTTTTTGTAAAGGCTTTAGAGTTTGATGTGCTGTGTTATCTTTTTTTAGGCCTCACCTGGTGTTGGGTTCAAAGTGAAGGACGGTTTTACCCTTGGACCAAATTTGGCCCTTACAGTTTTTATAGAGAATGGAAAAACACAATACACACAGCTCTCGGTTTTCTTTGTTTTTGTAAAGGAAGAGTTCGAACACTTTGTGGTTCGTTGGTAACGAGTTTTCGGTGGCTCCCATACTCGTTCGTTTTCCGTTGCATCCTGGGAAACAATCGTCTCACGTTCTACTGCACCTTCGGTAGGGGACAAATTGGTTTTAAGGAGATTGTTGGCATCAACAAGCCTCAGATTTTTAAGCAGTGGTTCGGTCAGAGGATTCAGAGGCATACGCTTTCATTCGTTCGTCAGAGGATCCCTTTCATCACGTCAGAAGCTCGTCGCGTCAAAGGCTCGACTTCGGCAGCCGTCAGAGGCAGAGGCATAAAGATTTCAGAGGCAGACGCACATTCAGACGTCAGAGGCAGAGGCATAAAGATTTCAGAGGCAGACGCACATTCGGACTTCAGAGGCAGTGGCTTATTTCAAAGGCAGACGCATCTGATCTCAGGGTCTGCTCCGTGGGTCTGATTCGGCCTTCAAGGTCTGCTCCAGGGCTCGCCGTCAGAGTATGCTCCAGGGTCTGCCATCAAGGTCCGATTCGCTGCGTGGGTCTGTTTTGTTCATCAGAGGCAGAGATTAATTCTGATTCGGATTTCCCTAAAATATTTGTAATATTTGTAATACAGTCTTAAAACAAATTCGACTCTGTGGATATGGAAAACAGTCCAAACACAGTAGATCCGAATATGGCAGCCTCTTCGGCTGGCCAGAATATTGTGGCAGCCCCCGTGGCTGACCAAAGTGCAGTGGCAGCCTCTTCGGCTGGCCAACTTGCTTCAGCCTCTGGGCTTAATTGGCAGCCGATGTGGCTGTTCAAGGTGTTGCTGCCTCTATGGCTAGACAACCTGTTGGACATGTGAGCCATGTCAATCCTGCTGCGGAAAAACTTGAAAAATTCACTGGTCAGAATTTCAAAAGGTGGCAACAGAAGATGTTCTTTTACTTGACCACGTTGAACCTTGCGAGGTTCCTAAAGGAAGATGCTCATGTACCCACGGAGGGTGAGATTGATATCCAAAGTATCAGTGCGATCGATGCTTGGAAACATTCTGAATTCCTATGTAGGAATTATGTGCTGAATGGGCTAAGTGATTCATTGTACAATGTGTACGCATGAATGAAAACAGCAAAAGGGCTTTGGGAATCTTTGGATCGAAAATATAAAACTGAGGATGTCGGTACTAAGAAATTTGTCGTAGGCCGTTTCCTAGATTTTAAGATGGTTGATTCCAAAACTGTGTTAAGCCAAGTACAAGAACTGCAGATTATTCTAGCATAAATTCATGCTGAGGGGATGAGTTTAAGTGAAACCTTCCAAGTAGCCTCGATAATTGAGAAACTACCACCGGGTTGGAAAGATTTCAAGAATTATCTAAAGCATAAGCGAAAAGAAATAAGCATTGAAGACTTGGTTCTTAAGCTGAGAATTGAGGAAGATAACCGAGTATCTGACAAGAGAGGAATCTCTCATGAGGCCAAGGCAAATGTTGTTGAACATGGCCATAAGAACAAGAACCTCAAGAACAAAGGTCAAAGATGGGCCCCAAAGGAGGAGTTTCCAAGAAATCAAAATTTCAAGGAAGATGCTTCAACTGTGACAAAATGGGTCACCAGTCTTCTGAGTGCAGACTACCGAAGAAGAAAAAGAAACAAGAGGCTAATGTGCTGGAAAACATGACTCAAGATGTTTCAGACATTAACCTTTCTGCTGTGGTTTCTGAGGTGAATCTGGTGGGTTCTAACCCAAGAGAGTGGTGGATTGATACTGGTGCCACTCGACATGTGTGCTCGGACAAGAGCATGTTTTCTTCATTTGAGCCTGCTGGTAATGGGGAAAAAATATACATGGGAAATTCAGCAACATCTGAGATTGAAGGTCAAGGAAATGTGATTCTGAAGATGACCTCTGGGAAAGAGTTGACTTTGAAAAATGTTATGTATGTACCTAAAATACGGAAGAATCTTGTGTCTGGATCGCTTCTGAACAAGCATGGATTCCGGATGGTGTTCGAGTCTGATAAAGTAGTTTTGACTAAAAATGGGATGTATGTGGGAAAATGGTATGTAACTGATGGGCTCTTTAAGCTCAATGTAATGGTTGTTAAACCCAAGAATATCAATAAAGTTAGTTCTTCTGCTTTTATTGTTGAGTACTCTAATCTATGGCATGATAGATTAGGCCATGTTAATTTTAATTCAATGCGGAAATTAATTAACATGAATCACATTCCCAATTTTAAAATTGATAACAAACATAAGTGTGATACTTGTGTTGAGGTAAAACTAACAAGATCATCTTTTCATAGTATTGAAAGAAACTCTGAACCACTTGATCTAATTCATACCGATGTATGTGATTTTAATTCAATACAATCGAGAGGCGGTAATAAATATTTTATTACCTTTATTGATGATTGCACAAGATTTTACTATGTGTATTTGATGAAAAGCAAGGACGAAGCTATAGAGAAATTTGTTCTCTATAAGAATGAAGTTGAGAACCAACTGAATAAAAGAATTAAGGAGTTAAGAAGTGATCGTGGTGGTGAGTATGTTTTTCCTTTTGAATCACTTTGTGAACAAAATGGAATCATACATCAAACCACAACTCCTTATTCACCTCAATCCAATGGGATTGCAGAACGGAAGAATCGTACCTTGAAAGAGATGATGAACGCTATGTTAATCAGCTCTGGCTTACCTCAGAATATGTGGGGAGAAGTTGTTTTATCAGCTAATTACCTTTTAAATAAGGTACCACGGAAAGAAGCAGAGAAAACTCCTTATGAAATGTGGAAAGGAATAATACCTTCCTATAAATTCCTACGAGTGTGGGGGTGTCTTGCCAACTGCCACGGGTAGTCATTCCTCCACCTAAGAAGATGAAGATAGGACCAAAAACTGTTGATTGTGTTTTCATAGGATATGCACATAACAGTAATGCTTATCGATTTCTTGTGTATGAGTCTAATGTACCAGATATTCACAAGAATACGATAATGGAGTCGAGGAATGCATCCTTTTTCGAATACGTTTTTCCCTGTAAAACTAATTCGAATTCAAATGTGCACAAACGGGCACATGAGACTATCATTGAAGATAGTCAGGACCAAGAACACATAAATGTTCCAGAGGATCAACAAGTTATTTAACTTGAACCAAGACGTAGCAAAAGAGCTAGAACGGAAAAATCATTTGGTCTAGATTTTCTAACATTTTTGCTAGAGAATGATCCTCAAAGCTATAACGAAGCTGTAAGGTCCGCTGATGGTGCTTTGTGGAAAGATGCCATCAATAGTGAAATTAAATCCATCTTACAAAATCACACCTGGGAGTTAGTGAATCTTCCTCCAGGATGTAAACCTTTAGGGTCCAAGTGGATTTTCAAATAGAAAATGAAGACAGATGGATCAATTGACAAGTACAAAGCAAGACTTGTAATTAAAGGTTACAGACAACGTGAGGTCTTGATTACTTTGATACCTATTCTCCTGTAACGAGAATAAATTCCATAAGGATGATACTAGCGATTGCATCTTTGCACAATCTTGAGGTACATCAGATGGATGTGAAAACAGCCTTTCTGAATGGAGATTTAGATGAAGAAATCTACATGGAACAACCTGAAGGCTTTATAGCTCCAGGACAAGAAAAGAAAGTCTGTAAGTTAGTAAAATCCTTGTATGGATTGAAACAAGCTCCGAAACAATGGAATAAAAAATTTGATGATACCATGTTGTCAAATGGTTTCAAAATCAATGAATGTGATAAATGCATTTATGTCAGAGAGATAGAAGTTGGCTATGTCATTTTATGTCTCTACGTTGATGACATTTTGATTGTCGGGAGTAATGTTAAAATGGTGAAATCTACCAAGAATATGCTGAAATCCAAGTTTGACATGAAAGACATGGGTTTAGCAGATGTCATTCTGGGAATAAAGATCTCGAGAAGTCCAGATGGACTTATTCTTGATCAGTCACACTATGTGGACAAGATTCTTGGTAAATTCAACAATGATGATTCTGCTGTGGCTAGAACTCCTTTAGATGTGAGTCTACATCTATCAAAGAATAGAGGAGATGGTATATCTCAAGTAGAATACTCTAGAGTTATCGGGAGTTTGATGTACTTATCGAGTTGTACGAGGCCTGATATAGCCTGTACAGTAAACAAGCTCAGCAGATATACGAGTAATCCATGGGTTGATCATTGGAAAGCAATAGTAAGGGTACTCAGGTACTTACGTTTTACTCGTAATTATGGGTTGAACTATCATAGATATCCAGCTGTAGTCGAAGGATACAGTGATGCTAATTGGATGTCTGACATGAAAGACTCAAAGTCTACCAGTGGCTATGTGTTTACACTAGCAGGTGTAGCTATATCTTGGAAATCCTCCAAACAGACTGTGATAGCCAGATCTACAATGGAATCAGAATTCATTGCATTAGATAAGTGTGCTGAAGAAGCTGAATGGCTTCGAAATTTTCTAAAAGATATTCCAAGTTGGCCTAAGCCAGTGCCAGCAATTTGCATTCATTGCGATAGTCAATATGCAATTGGAAAGGCACATAACAATATATATAATGGTAAGTCTAGACATATTCGTCGTAGACATAATACCGTTAGACAATTACTCTCTACTGGAGTTATTTCGATTGACTATGTAAAGTCAAAGGATAACATTGCGGATCCGCTAACCAAAGGGTTAAACAGAGAGTTAGTTGTGAAATCATCTAGGGGAATGGCCCGTTAGATAAATGTTTATTACGAAGGAAAACCCAACCTTATTGACTGGAGATCCCAAGATCTAGGTTCAATGGGACAACCTACTCGTAAAGGACATAATTGGTTCACTGTGGGGGTTACCCTCTAGTCCATTCCTATGGTGAAATAAAACAGTGATGCTCGTATGGATAGAGGTTAAGAAAAGTCTTTTAATGATTCTTATGCGTCGGGAATCCGAGCGGAGTATTACGAGATACTCTTAAATAAGAAATCACCTATGTGAGAGAGAAGTGGGGCCGCTTCAAAGGGAATTGTACGGGCCTCAATTCTTAGAAACTCTCGCAGAGCCAGATTGATGTTCATGGCCAAAATGAACATAATAATGAGAACTCAAATGTGTTAGGTAAAATATCTGTGTGATATATGTTCTCCATCTACATGAACGGCAGTACATTTCAATGACATCGCGTCCACTGTAAGCCAGTATATGAGATATATTTTCACAAGGGAAGGTTCAAAGACTGAGGCCTACCTATCCTATGCAGGTGTTGAACCATTGAACTCTTCTAGGTCAAAATAAAATGTTTTATAAAATAATCTTATTTGACGTTTTTCGCCAATTTCATTCATGTGGGGGATTGTTGGAAAATGCTTATGGAAAATGCTTATGAGTAAGCATTTTGGGCACAATTTCAAGCATGGTCCATTTCTTGTTAGTAGTTGTTATTGAATGATTCGGATACTCCTCATTGAGTAGTTCGAAATGGTATATTCATATGCTTAAAATTGTGCTTGGGTGAATGAGAAATTATTGCTCAAAGTTCACCCATTGGTGTTGGAAAATAAAGAGAAGTGTGCTTGTCCCACATGGGAAAGCTATTAGAGAGAAGTTGTGCTTATATATGATTGCTCATATGTAGATGAGTAAGAGTTATAAGGATAAAGGCTCTCTCTACGTGCGCGCGCAGGGGGGGTGCAAATCAAAATCCGAATAGGCTTGGCTCGTGTGCACCCGCGCGTCATGCGTACACGAATGCCGGACCAAATTGTGCGGGCCCGACCCAACCAATTTTTGCAAGTCTCTTTATTTTTCCAAGCCTTTTGAAGTTCCATAACAGTTGAATTAATGGTACTAATTAACTTGGTGGTTACAAGCAAGTCTAAGGTCTCTCACTCATGTGATTAATTGGCATATTTATTTTCCTTCTTATATAAGGCTACATTGATTTCGTTTTTATAGAGAATGGAAAAACACAATACACACAGCTCTCAGTTTTCTTTGTTTTTGTAAAGGAAGAGTTCGAACACTTTGTGGTTCGTTGGTAACGGGTTTTTGGTGGTGCCCATACTCGTTCGTTTTCCGTTGCATCATGAGAAACAATCGTCTCACGTTCTACTGCACCTTCGGTAGGGGACGAATTTGTTTTAAGGTGATTTTTGGCATCAACAAGCCTCGGATTGTTAAGCAGTGGTTCGGCTCAGTGGTTCGGTCAGAGGATTCAGAGGCAGACGCTTTCATTCGTTCGTCAGAGGCTCGCTTTCATTAGAGGCTCAACTTCGGTAGTCGTCAGAGGCATAGGCATAAAGATTTCAGAGGTAGACGCACATTAAGACGTTAGAGGCAGAGGCATAAAGATTTCAGACGCAGACACACATTCAGACTTCAGAGGCAGATGCTTATTTCAGAGGCAGACGCATCTGATCTCAGGTCTGCTCCGTGGGTCTGATTCGGCCTTCAGGGTCTGCTCCAGGGCTCGCCGTCAGAGTCTGCTGTCAAGTCTGATTCGCTGCGTGGGTCTGTTTTGTTCATCAGGGGCAGATATTAATTCTGATTCGGATTTCCCTAAAATATTTGTAATATTTGTAATACACTCCCCTGAATGAGGGCCAAGTACATTAAATATATAAATTTTTATATCTATTGATTGGATGGATCAAATATACAAATGGATATTTTCGTACTAGCAAAGGTGAAAGCATCATTCACGGACTTCTCGTGCCTTTTCCGTCTCTATTTCCTTTTTTATATTATTTATTCTTTTGTGCGGTTTCTTTTTTTTCCCTCTTGGATTTTGCTTTTCTGTCAATTAACTAAATTTAAGAGAGGACTTTCAAATGCGTTGCTTGGGGCCCACCCACCGAGTCAGGTGCAGAATCGTGGGGTGAGCTTCATGTGCGTTTTTCCTTTCCTCAACTATGGGTCCGCTCCTTAAATTTTTGTATTGTTGTGTGTTTAAAATAATAAATTTTTAAATATAAAATGACAAATTATTGGAGATAATAAACACTGACTTTATTTATAGCTGTCTTTATCACATCATGACATGATGAAATGACAAATTATTGAAGATAGACGTCGTCAGTGCTCGTGCATGCATGCATGCATACATGCATGTCTCCTTAAGCATCATACACTTCATGGGAAGAACCCTCGTTGCAGAGCTCAGTGCATGCATTCTTACAACGTACTGCTTCTTCATCAGCTTCTATATATTGTCCAACCCAACCCAAACAAAACAAAACTTGCATTAGAATAATTAATTAATTAATCTATTGTAACAAATTTATATAATGTATATACATAAAGGAAATAATATAAGAATAATTTTTTTTACCAAAGTTCTTGAGAGTGCTTATGGTAGAACACTGGAGGATGAACAGCCCAACATGCAGTAGAATTTTGGATAATTAGATGGACATGTAGTACCAGAAATAATTTTACAATCACATATTTTGGCACATGTTGCGCGTGGGGTGCCAGGTAAACGGCAGACATTATAGCAATTTCTTGCCACAGTGGTCTTGCAGCAGCTCTTAGCCTCTACGTGGGTCTGTGCCAAAATCGTACCAAGTATGAGAAGAACAATAAAGGAGGCTTTCGTAACTTTGGCTTCCATCTTCATTCTACTTCTTGAACAGAGACTAGCTAGAGAGTGGGGTGGGAAGAGCAGTAGCTAGTCTCTCTCTATATATAGTGTGGGATATAAGTCTGAAGAGCGTATGTATTAACAAGATTTTGCTTATCCGAAATCTTATCCGAAATCTGAGACCCACGTGAAGTAAAATTGGTGGGTGAGAGAGTTAAGAGATGTAGAAATGTAATAGTAAATCCGTACATGTTATATGTTGCAAAAGGGCACGACTACAATACCCTATGGGTATTAAATATCCTCCCAAATTTCGACCATTGATTTATTGGTGTTTTTTGCATATTTACTGGTGGTATTTACATGATCAATGGTCGGATTTTGTGGGGATATCCCATAAAAATTAATATGTATTCTTTATTAAACGTTACATAAGTGTTATTGCAACATCGCTCGTAAGCGGAACTTTTCTCCATGTTCACAGCGCTCTCTCGTCTGTTTTTTGTCGTTTTCGTTTTTAAAGTTAAATATAGAGAAGCTCCATTCTATGTACATAAAGGCAGCTCCATTACATCAGTTCTTATGAAATAACAAAAGTAAAAAAAAAAGGCTTACATAATAATATAGCTATTATAATATTGTATCATGTCAAAAATAAAGTTGCTATGAATACATGGACGGACTGGTATATGTATTAATTCTGGTTTTGATGCTGCATTTTGTTGCCTTGACAAAATCTTGTTACATATTTTGCTTCCAATTTAAGTTCTAGCCACTAATTAAATTGTGAGTCTTAATGGGCTTAGTCGATAATGAAATTCTTCATATTTCAGAAAGCTCATATTAGGGCTTAATTGTCCGCTTTGGACCTCCACGTGTCTCGCACATATTTGTTCCCTTAGGATGCTGATAAGTGCACGAAAGTGTACTTTGAACACTGCTAACTCGGCTTATTTATTATGTATTTAATCTTAATTAGAGTTTATTTTGTGCTTTGTTATTAGGAAGCAATGGAACATGAAGATTGAATCAATTACACAAGTTTCGGGACCATACGGACGCATTGGAAGCACGCAGGAGGAGCTGAAACGAAGAAAGCGCGCAGCCAGAATTTCCAGCAAGCCGCGTGTCACGACGCGCCCTTCACCAGCATCGTGACGCACCCCCAATAATCTGCTCCAAGCCAAAATCCTGAGAGTTGGCACCGCGGGGCCCAAAGACCAGCGTCGTGGCACCCCGGACGACCCAAAACCCTAATTTTAGCCGTCTTTGATGCGTATTATGACTCTGAGGCTTTTCTATATAAACCCAAATTCGTCCAAACCCTAGGGAGAGAGAAAAAGAGAGAAGAAACTCAGAAACAAGAACCACAACATAAAATTAAGAGACAGAAACGAAGAACTTGAAGCCAATGATGATGTCTCTCCTATTTATCAATGATGTTTCTTTCTTCTGCATGGAGAACTAATCTCCTAAAGCAAAACTAAGGATGAACTCATGTATTCAACTCTTTTATTGTTGTTAGTTGATTATTGGATGAACTTATTTGCTTAAATACAATTGATATCTTATTATTCTCTTTATCTTTTGATTAAATGAATCCATAAACTGTATTTTGTCAATTTACATATAGATTCAGTCTTGCTTTCTCTATGTGTGGTTTGTGAAGTCAGTTGTGACTGGTTAAGGTTGTTTTGCAAGTTAATCTTCTGCTGCAATATTGCTTGAGAGTATATTGTCGTCGTTAGATAGGTTGTAACAATAGCCTTGTGTGTTGTTAACATAGAGAAGATAAGTTATCAATTACTTTAGAACTTAATTTGTGTAGAATTGAATATCCTCCAATTGTTGGTTTGTGATGAGTGGTAAATAGATCACTATTTTTCACTCATTTGACTTAATATTTTGTATAGTTTCTTGAGTTTTGTGAATATTTTGATGTGTTTTGTGTTATTTTGTAGATAAATAAAATAACAGGACTTTCTGGAGGCAATTCGGGGCCAAAATAGTGAAAAACGGACAAAAAGGACAAAACTGTAAATTTCTTGCTAAAATGCGCCGTGCTAAAATGCGTCGTCTGCTAACGTGCATCGGAAACTACTAACATGCGACAGACACGTGTCACAATCAGAGAAGTTTTTCTAAAATGCGCCCTTGCTAACATGCGCCTGCCACGTGTCAACATCACAACAAATCTACTAACGTGCGTCGGGCACGTGTCACCATCACATGTTGCCGACACTCATCATTGAAACCAGAGGTGTTCATAGGGTCGGGTCAACCCGCGACCCAACCCGACCCGACGTGACCCGACCTGACCCGCGCGAGTCCAAATAAAAATTTACAAATTTTCAACCCAACCTGAAATTGTCGGGTTGGGCAACGGGTTTGATACTAAAACCCGACCCGACCCTATAGTATTTATATTATTTTTCTAAATTTTTTATTATTTTTCTAAATTTTTTATTATTTTTAAAGTTTTTACTTTTATTTGATTTGTTTATTATTTTTGTTGTATTAAAACTTTATATTTATGTTAATTTTTGAGACATAAAATAACAAATATTTGTATTTCAAAATAATTAATTCATTAAAAAAAATTATCTCGATCGGGTTCCACCTTCGCGTGACCCGACCTGCGACCCAAACTTCTCGTGACCCGACCCGATCGGGTCTCACAAAATTTCAAAAAACCCAACCTGACCCGTGAACACCTATAATTGAAACACATCATTGCTGACATCATGCTTACATCAGCATCGCGACGTGCACACCCTTACGAGTCGTGACGCGAAGCCAATAATTCTGTCGACGCCACGTGTCCTCATCTCCGTAAGAGCCGTGCCATGTGTCAACAATCAACCGCGCGTCGCGACGCGCAATGTTCCACGCGTCGCGACGCATGAGGTAAAATTTTGCCTATAAATTGAGGCCAAATTTCATTTGTAAAATCATACTTTCTTCTAAGAAATTCCTTAAGAATACTAAGAAGATTGTATCTTGCTTGTTTATTTACAGCTTTCAGTATTTAATTTTATTTACTTTACGCAATAGTTCTTTCTTTTATTTACCTTTCAGTCTTTATTTTCTTTATTCAGTATGAGGAGGTAACTCCCCTCTGCTGGGGTTAAAGGTTAAGCTTTTATTAATAATATTTAGATTAATCTCTCTTAATTATAATATATAAACTATTTAAAACCTGACTTAATGAGGATACCGCCTTTATGGTCGGTTGGATTTAATAAAATTGGTTATAACTTGACTAAACTGGATACCACATGTATGATCGGTTGGAATTAATCATAAATTTTACTTAATCAGGATACCGTATATATGGTCGGTTGGTAATATCACGCAAAGTTAATATATTATAATAAGGGAGATATCTAAATAGAATTAATAAAAGTGGATCCTCTAACCCCCAGTATATTCTTTATTATTTTATTTACGTTTTTAATTTCAAGCATTTACTTTATGTCATTTACTTTATTTAAGCTTTTACTAGCCTTAGATATGTGTGGTAACTAAACCCGTTATCTGAGGTTGTGATGAATTCCAATTTCACTTATTTATAAGGGGTTATTTTAAGGTTTTGGTAATGTAAAGGTTTATTTATTGAGCCTTAGTCTTAATGCTTCTTCTTAACTGACCATTAATAAGATTGATCTGGTAAATTTAAAATGGACTTGGAAAATGGATTTTAGGTTTAAGCCATAGACTCAATAACTCACGATTTTCCTTAAGGATAGATAACCCTTATAGATTTCCTTACAAGATAGGTTTATACCTGTCGGGCGGGGGTAGCCATAATTGGAACTTAATCTAAATGATTTCAGGTAACTTGGTTGACATAGGAATATGATTAATTGGGTTACACTGGGTATTTGTATCTGACCATCGGAAGAGGCTTTTGCATATTTTCGTGTTCCAGGTTAATAAACCAATATATTACACAAACATAAGATAACCACTTCATCTTTAAAAGATATTGGAAGGATTCACAACCCTAGATAGTTTATTAATATTGAATTTTCCCTTAATTTACTTTCGTACTGTTTTATTTATTCGTCTTTAGTTTAAAGTCGCCATCCAATCAAACAACCAATCCATTAGATACTTGTAAAAAATTGGCTTCATAAATTAATAGCTTAGGTATTAAGTCATCGTGGGATCGATATATTTATACTACTTGAACGATAAGTGCGCTTGCGTTAGACGAGTGTGATTATGTCGGTCAGAATGGGACGTGAAACCTGTTGAAATTAATCCAAGTCAGCACACATTCTCTGTTTAGACGTGTGCATGAAGTAGTTT
>SKCR01039610.1:0-138546 GCA_019454045.1 Zanthoxylum bungeanum | reverse complement strand
AAATTGGATTTAATTATGTCGCGACGGAAAATTCGTTTAATCAGATTAAATGAATCCGAGCACGAAGTGTGTTGAGCAAGCTCACTTGAATTTTGAATTTAAAGTGGGGCCCACCAACTTACATCATAAGTCACCTTTTTGGTGATAGAAGTTGTTGGTGGATTTTTGTTGGAAACTTGTATTACACACTTTGACTTTTGCTTTTGGAATAAGTATATACACTTTTTATAAAATGTTTTTTGGTAATTGTTTTAGAAACAAAATATCAAAAACCAAAACTATTCCTCTCTCTTCTCCATGCAATTTTCGAGCACTCCCTCTCCATTTCTTGGAATTTTGTTGCAAAATTCAAGCAAGCTAGCACTTGAAGGAGTTGATTAAGGTGATAGGGAAACTCACCCAAGTGTTGGAAACACTTTAGAAAGCTTGGAGCTTCATCTAATACAAAGAAAAAGTTTTGAATCTCATCCTATCAATATGAGTATTCCGCAACTCCCTTTGATTAATTCACACACGAATCACTCTTAGAGATCCTTGGCATCTTCTAGGAACACTAACAATGGTATCAGAGCGAGATCTAAGCTTGATTTGGATTTAGGGTTTATGGACTTTATTTGGGATTTTTTTTGCTTGGAGCTTGGTTTTCCTAAATTGGTTGTTTGGTTGTGGTTGAATGATGATGAATTGGATTTTTGCATCAATAGAATTGAGAAAAATTGATTGGATCAAAAATCCCCAATTCTTTACCCTTGGCCAAAACTTGAACCCTTAATTGCTCATGGTAATTTTTGTAAATTAGACAATTGGATGTGTTGTTGGCATGAAATGTATATTAATTGTTGGTTTAATTGGATTGAAATCAAAATTGGATGTTAATTTCATGTTAATTTTCGTGAGTGAAGCATGTTATAGAATTGATTTTGCTTCAATTTATGTTGGACATGAATTGGATAATTAAACATGATTAATTAGTGTTTTGGAAACATTAGATTAATTGATTGATTATGGTAATTACACTTTAATTAAAATTAATGTGATATTTGGAATATTATATTAATTAAATTAGTCTTTAAAATTGGATTGGGCTAATTTTGTTGTAATTGGGCTTAATGGGCTTGGTTGGGCCAAGTTTGGTTTAGGACAATTGGGTTGGATCCAATTGGGCCCAAAACCATTTCCATAAAGTCCAAATATGACAATTGGGCCTTTAATAATTTAATTGGGCCCAATGGGCCAAAATTGATTTTGGCCAATTGGTGATTCCTTAATTGGGTCTTGGTATTTGGGTTTGATCCATATTGGCCAAAGCACATGCCTTAAGAATTAATTAAAAGTCCATTGGACTTTAATTAAATTGACATTGGATGTTAATTGGGCCTTTGAGACCCATTAAGATTAAATTTAGAATCTAAGTCTAAAAGGCACATAAATAAGTGTAATTATTTAATTTGGAATTAAATTAGAATTTGTATGGAATACAAATTAAATTGGATTTAAAATTGTAGTTTGATATAATTCAAGAATACGTACTTTGAGTATTTATTCTTAAACGAGTTGGACTCGCGCAAATCAAATCATTGTTTGAATATTTGATGGTCATTAATTCAAAGATTAATTAATTGGATTAGATTGATTGAATAACATGCTATGTGTGAATACTTGGATGTATTGTATGAATAATGTATATCGAATGGATATTAGAAGGGTGGGGTAATTTTGGAAATTATTGTAATAAATTTAGAATTTATTTAAATTGGACCTGCGTGTCCAGCCTATCATCTCTATTCTCTTTGTATTTCTCCTCTCACCAATTCCCCTCAATGCAAATTAGGTTTCTTTTAGTGTTATGTAATTGGGTAGAAATATGAATAGTGCTAGCGGGAGAGAGGCAATGAAGAGATTTGTTCTAGGAACAAATTGTTTTATATATCCATCCGCATATCATTATTAATTTATTTCACGCCTTATTATGCTTTTAGAATATATGCTTAAGGGTGTATGACGAGACCTAATCAAAGATAATAAATTGGTTGCCAATTACACAAAAAACCCTCATCAAATATTAAGCGTTTTTCCTTCCATTGAGTGGTTCTCTCTCAAGATCCAAGATTGGCATTGGTTTGTTGGCCAAAGTCAAGATCAATGTCCATCGTGGATGTGTTTGAACCATGAAAGCTTTGTTTTATATCGCATATCTTGGGCGGTTGTGATTTTTGGGCAAAGTCAAGGTCACTTCTAGTCCATCGACGTGGATTACGAAGCTATCCCACTGTCAATGGGTCCCGTTTAACCGAAATCATTAAGTTTGTTGAGCCAAAGCCAAGGCTTAGTTGATTAGAGGAAAATGTTAGGAAATATATTGGATATATTTACATATATTGGATATATGTTTCGGACTTGGAGGTCCACATACTGGATCTAGGAATTGGATGAGATCCAATTGATCTTAGAGATCTACCTAGTTAAGTTTCATACAAATTGTTGGCCAAAGTCAAGGTTGTGTGTTATTTAACGGGATCCTAGCCCACTAGGAAATTAGGTTTCCCGAGTACTCCACAGAGGTTTAGAGGCTCGCCGAAAAATATGGGAGGCAAGTATTAAATTTGTAATTTTGTTTAAATACCTGCCAATACGCGCTCTTTTATTTTAATTTATCTTTGTTATAAATATATTAGTTGGACTAATATTGAATATTACTTTCTTTGAACAGTTAGACTGTACAACACACTACTCCACTTGTAGTTGATTATATAGTAGGACTATAGTAATCATTACATTTTGAGTGTACCCAAAATCATTGATTGGATATTTGGACTATAGCAATCAAGATGGCTGGAAAGATTAACGTCAAATGACATAATCCTGGGTGAAAATGTCTTTAACGGCTCTAATTTTCCGGATTGGGAAATGAATCTCAGTATAGTCCTGGGAGCTGAGAAGTTACTCTATGTCATAGAGAAACCTCTCAGGCTTGAGCCCGGAGTTGAGCAAATAGTAGAGCATGATATTTGGGAGACTCATCGTGATGATAATTTTAGTTCTCAATCCATCATGCTTGCCACAATGACTCCTTAATTTCATCGTCAGAACTAAGGATTAGATCATTATACCATGATGTTGAAATTAAAGGATCTTCATAGATCTTAGACGTATGAATTGTAAAAGAAGCTCTTTCGCTCGTGCATGTCAGAGGGTACATCTGTCGAGCACTAAGTGTCACAGATGATTACTGACGTCGAACAACTAGGTTAGCTGGGCATTACCTATGAGGCTGAGATTTCCAAAGATTTGACCTTACAGTCTATGCCCGAATGCTGGTGCGGGTTCATCATGAACCAAGAGAAAACTCTTGGAGAGTTAATGGCTATGCTCAAGGAGGCAGAGCCAGATCTTCCAAAAGGGCAAGAAGTGCAAGGCGCATCTTACTTCGACATCCCAGAAGGCCAAGTCTTGGCCTAAGGCTTCTGGGGGTGTGAAAAAAAAGGGCAAAGGCAAAATCGTCACAGTCTTCTGGGAAGACAAATGACATATCCCACGATGTCTGCCTAAACTGTGGCAAACGGGGTCACTGGAAGCGTGGCTACCGTATGGACAAGGCAGACATGGAGGAAGTGAAGGCGAGCAAGGCTCTGACTTCAGGTATGTTTGTTATTGTAATAAATGTGTCCACTACTGGTTTTAAAAAAAATTAGATTTTTGATACTGGATGTTGTACATACCTATGTGCTGATGTGCGGGATCTGCTGATTAGTAGGACACTGGCCTCAGATGAGATCGACATGCGAGTCAGAAACGGGACGAGAGTCGCTGTTTTGGCTGCGGGAACCTAAGTTTTGGAACTGCCATTTGGGTATGTACTTAAATAAGGAAACTGTTATAATGTACCTAGTTTGACTAGAAACATTATCTCCATATATTGTTTAACCCATTGCGGAATACCTTTATGTTCCATAACACTGGGTGTTTTTTTTATAAAGATGATATTGAGATATACACATTAGATGTGCATAACAGTATTTATATTTCGAATATAAATGAATCTCAAACATATAACATGAAAAATAAAAGCTCAAACAGAGTAAATCATATGAGACTTATTTGTGGCATTATTGTCTGGGACACATTAACAAGACTCGTATATCCACTCTTTAGAAGAATGGATACTTGGACGGATTTGATCCTAGTTCATATGACGTCTGCGAATCTTGTTTATTGGGCAAAGTGCCTAAAAACCCTTTTAGCGGTAAGGGTGTACGTGCCACCGAACTATTAGCTCTCGTTCATGGTGGCGTATGTGGGCTCATGTCTAGCTAGGCTAGAGGTGGTTATGAATACTTCGTAACCGTTACGGATGTTGCATCACGTTATGGTTATGTGTATCTTATGACACACAAGTCAAAAACTTTTGATATAATCAAAAAGTTTCGACACGAAGTAGAAAAACAGACCGGTAAAAGTATTAAAAATATTACGGTTGGACCGTAGTGTAGAATACTTAAGCAATGAGTTTGAAGATTACTTGAAAGAGTATGATATTCTTTCATAGTGGACTCCACCCGGAACACCTTAATTAAGTGGTGTGTCCGAACGAAAAAACCGAACTTTGTTGGACATGGTAAGGTTAATAATGAGTCGCACTGAGCTACCAATTTCCTTCACGAGATACAAATTGAACAGTGATATACTTATTTTGAATAAGGTTTCGTCAAAGTCTGTTGGACAGACTCCATATGAAATATGGACAGGAAAGAAACCGGGTTTCTCATTCCTGAAGATTTGTGAATGTTGGGCATATGTTTGGATGATACCAAACTACAACCCAAATTAGATAAGTGCTCATTTGTAATTGGTTATCCTAAGGAAACTAGTTCCACAACTCACAAGAGAACAAAGATATTTGTTGCTCTCCATGCGGTTTTCCTAAGAGGAATACCTAAATGCAGTGGTAAGTGGGAGGAAAGTAGAACTCGATGAAAATCGGAGTAATACTGTTCCTGGCACCGATCCCTTAATGGAACACGAACAGTTCATCAAGGATGACTATGTACCACAATCTTCTAATACACAAGAACCGCGTAGGTCAGAGAGAGTCAGGAAACAACCTAAGAGGTATGGGTTTCTGATCTCACCTCATGTAGATGTCAATCTTATTGAGGAAGACGAACGGACTACGTATGAGGAAACGATATAAGGTATCGACTCCGATTTATGGCAAAGTGCCATGAAGTCCGAAATGGATTCCATGTATATCAACCAATTTTGGACACTGGTTGATGTACCAGAAGGCATTGTGCCTATTGGTAGCAAATGAGTCTTCATGGTGAAGACAAACATGGATGGCAACATACAAACGTACAAAGCTAGGCTTATAATGAAAGGGTATTGTCATCAACATGGTGTCAATTAAGATGAAACCTTTTACCAGATGCCATAATTAAATCCATTCGGATAACGCTTGCTAATGCTACATATTTCGTTTATGAAATATGGTAGCTAGAAGTCAAAACCGCTTTCCTTAACGGAAACCTTTTGGAGGATGTTTTATACAACACCCTGACGGTTTTATCATGCCAAAACATGCAAACAAGGTTTGCAAGTTAAATCGATCCATTTGTGGATTAAAGCAAACATTGCGTTCTTGGAACCAACGTTTTGATGAGATCATAATGGTATATGGTTTCATTCAAAAATGAAGATGATTCTTGTGTATATAAGAAGGTTAGTGGGAGCGCACTGACATTCGATGTCCTATATATTGATGATGTATTATTTCTTGGAAATAACATTCCTATACTAAAATCAGTGAAAGCTTGGCTTTCATTAAAATTCTCCATGAAATACTTGGGAGAAGCAACCTTTATTCTAGGAATAAGGATCTACTGGGATAGATCTAAAAGTTGTTGGCACTCTCTAAGAGCTCGTACTGTGAAAAACATGTACACAACCTGGTGTCTCATATGCTTTGAACATATTGAGTCACAATCAGGCCGATCCAGGTGATGGTCACTGGATTGATGTAAAGAACATCCTTGAGTATCTTAGACGAACTAAGGATGTTTTCTTAATTTATGGAGATTGAGAACTTGAGGTGACTGGGATCACCGATGCAAGTTTCCAAACCGATAAAGACGACTTTGAGTCGCAATCAGGGTACATATTTTATTTGAACAACGGAACAATGAGCTGGAAAAATTCCAAGCAAGATACTGTTGTCGATTGAACAAAAGCGGATTATATTGCTGCAGCTGAGGCAGCAGAAGAAGCATTTTAGATCTATAAAATTTCTAATTAGATTAAGAGTAGTTATGTTAGCAGCTGAGCTAGGCTACAGCACAGGCTAAAGAATTATGGTCTAATCAACGATCCAAGTATGTACTTCGACGGTTTTATCTGATTCGTGAGATCATACATCGTGGCGATGTGATGATCGAATAAATCGCATCAGATGATAACCTTGTAAATCCGCTGACGAAAGCGATATCTCAGCATAAGCATGAGCGACCCATACATAGTTCAGGTGTTAGACACTTGAGTGATTGGCTATAGGCCAAGTGGGAGATTGTTGGACAATTATGACCCATAGCATCACTATTTTGTAAAGAACATGGTGTTCTTGTACAAAATTAACTATGTGACAAATGAAATTGCTCTTTTATCATTTTGTAATTAGATTACTTGAATATATAAAAGATAAAAGTGTATATGATTAGTACCAGATTAATAAGATATGAGACAGTATTAATCCACGAAAGGTTTAATTATTAAATATCCCTAGTCGTAGTATTATCAAGACTGGACATCGATAATGCGGAATAGGCTAGTATTGCACTTATGCACGTTATGGAAGCTTAACGGCATAGTTCTTATATATTTAAGTATTGGATACTTATGCAAGTGTGATAGGAAGTTCTGTTTACTGATGGTATGGGAACAGCTTCACTCTGGATAGACCCCTCGGAATCCCATTGGTAGTATGAATATGTGTCTATGGGAATCCGAATCAGGGTAGGTGTATTTGGTTTTAACCTGAGACTTGCATCGTTAATACTTGCGACAATCAGTACACTTTGGTTTTGATCATCCGGGGCTTTAACAAGTTCTCTGTATGCCTCTTCTGGATATACTGAGAATCGTAGTGTATTGGGTGTGATTTCAAGATGGAAGTATCACTTCAGTCATATGGAGATGATGATCACGTAGGATACGGAACTAGTACTCTTAAGTACTGCAGTCATCGGGATAATATGACTAGGTCATGATTATCTGATTATAGAGACTAGTTGCCAATGATCCGATATATGCTTCGTACGGGGCAAACACAATTCCAGACCTAGGCCTAGCATGTGACATCCGATACTGGATCGTAATACGAAATACTTAGTATACAACGCCTGATAAAGATTATATATTCATTTAAAGAATATTTCTAGAGAATTAGGTAGGCACGATGCTTTGCTAGAGGCCAACCGTGTCTTGTAAATTGGTAAGAATGTGGTACCGGGTACGCACGTATTCGGATAGTCCGATGACCGTATTTACTGCCAACATATCCAGGGATCTCTTGGGTCGCTTCCCGAAGATTCACCGATGACATTTGACTCGAATATAATTAATCTGGGATTAATTACGAGAGAGAAAATTAATATGGGATTAATCACAGCAATAATTAATCTGGGAATTAATTATCAGTGAAATAATTAATCTGGGATTAATTACGACGAGAATTTATCTGAGATTAAATTCGTCGAGAATAGAGAACGCGATTAATTTGGAATTAATCGGCAAAATGAATTTACTAGTGAAATTAGATTTTACTATTTAATTAATTGGGCTAAAATAATATATTAATTGAAATTGGATTTCAATGCGGAATTCAAATTGGATTTTAATTCGTCCGAACGAATTATTTTGGGATTAATTCGTAAGCGACTTTCGTAATAATTTTGCGAGGCATTATTATTTAATTAAATTGGATTTAATTACGTCGCGACGGAAAATTCGTTTATCGGATTAAACGAATCCGAGCCCGAAGTGTGCTGAGCAAGCCCACTTGAATTTTGAAATTAAAGTGGGGCCCACTAACTTACATCATAAGTCACCTTTTTGGTGATAGAAGTTGTTGGTGGATTTTTATTGGAAACTTGTATTACACACTTTGACTTTTGCTTTTGGAATAAGTATATACACTTTTTGGAAAATGTTTTTTCGTAATTGTTTTAGAAACAAAATATCAAAATCCAAAACTATTCCTCTCTCTTCTCCATGCAATTACCGAGCACTCCCTCTCCATTTCTTGGAATTTTGTTGCAAAATTCAAGCAAGCTAGCACTTGAAGGAGTTGATTAAGGTGATAGGGAATCTCACCCAAGTGTTGGAAACACTTTAGAAAGCTTGGAGCTTCATCAAATACAAAGAAAAAGTTTTGAATCTCATCCGATCAATGTGAGTATTCCGCAACTCCCTTTGATTAATTCACACACGAATCACTCTTATAGATCCTTGGCATGTTCTAGGAACACTAACAGGTGAATACATAGTTCCATCAAAAGCTATTTCTAAGACCCTATATCAGATATGGTACGGTAGAAATCCAAATGTTAGATATTTAAAGATTTAAGGTTGTTTCAAGTAAGTTAGAGTTGCGCAGCGGGATAAACTAGTACTATTGGGGTCTAAAATCAGGTTCGTTGGATATCCTGAAAATTCTATGGGATATCAATTCTACGATTCTCAATAACGAAATGCAATTATTGTCTATTTTACGACTTTTCTTGAAAATGATTTTTTGAGAGAAAGTGGGAATTGTATAATTATTGAACTCGATGAGTTCGATCCTAACTAAGAGGAACCTGAGATGGAACCAGAAATCCAACCAATTGAAGGATCTTTAACACATGTTCTACGTAAGTCGAGTAGAGTGTCGAGGCCTCCAGATTGATCTCAATTTTCTTCTCTTGGAGGAGACAGACCCGACTATATATAAAGAAGTGATATTGGATATCGACTCGGGAAAATGGCAAGAAGCCATGAAATCCGAAATGGATTCTATGCATGAAAATCAAGTCTCGGACTTGGTTGAGCTTCCTGGCGGAGTTAAACATATTGGTTGTAAATGGATTTATAAAAGGAAACGTAGACCCGATGGAAAGGTGGAAACCTTTAAGACCCGATTGGTAGCGAAAGGTTACACTCCATGTCTTGGGATTGACAATAAGGAAATATTTTCGCTAGTCGCTATGCTAAAATTCATCAGGATACTTTTAGTCATTGATGCATATCAAGATTATGAGATATGGAAATTGCATGTGAAAACTATGTTCCTAAATGGATTCCTCGAGGAGGATATTTATAGGGAACAATTAGATGATTTCGTATCTAGTGAGACTTCAAACTTGGTTTGTAAGCTCAAAAAGTCTATTTATGGACTTAAACAAGTATCCCAAAGTTAGAATCATCATTTTGATGAGATAATTAGATTATCTGGAATCATCAAGAATGAAAAAGAACTGCGTGTTTCTAAAAAAGTTAGTGGGAGCATGATAATATTCTTTATTTTATATGCAGACGTATCCTTATCATTGGGAATGATATCCTTATTGTTAGGGCAATTGTGGGACCCATATGGTCAAATCAGTGCCCCGCGTAGCAGAAATGGGTCTAACCCATGGTAATTGAGCATAAGTGTAGTTTTCAATAATTACAAGTGCATAGGAAAAAAACCGTGGACGAATCGGAGTCCGAAAGCTCGAATACAAGCCAAAATAAATTTCAGCGAGCGTGGGCATGCTATAGTGCGCGCGCGCACTGTTCATGTGTGGACTGAATTTTTTTTTTGTTTTTTTTTATTTAGAAATTCATTTGTTTTCCTGCAGCTCTTTGGAAACATAAAGCTGATAGAGATAAGGGGTTTTAACCCAAATTGCTTCCAATTTTTCTTAAACACTTCCAAACACCCAAAATATAATTATAACATCAAAACCAACATCAACACATTTTAAAGAAAAAATTCATATTTCTCAAAATATCAAATATTTTTTACAAAACATAAATATATTCAAAATACACATATGCGCAAATTTTAATACTTAAATTCAAACCAAACAAGAATCGCACAAAAAAGTAACCCTTGAATAATTTAGGTCATTTAAAGGTGGTCAAGTGATTCTAGAATGGTAGCCATAACTCCAAGATTTTTTCTAGAGTTCCAAACTCTAATTATATTTGTTATGTCCAACATTAACATATTTGACTCAATCACAAGCATATTTTGTCTATGCTTCCAAAGCATCCTTACACAATTTATTAACCTAATTTCAACTTCAATTTATATTATTATGTATTAAATAAAAAAAACATAGCTTATTAGAGAAGATCAAACTTACCTAGTAAGCTTGAACCGAAGATCTAATCTTAGTCTCCTTGTTGAAAAATGTATAGAACTTCCAAAACTTCTCTAAACACTTCTTTAGGCTAATTTTTCTTATAATTTGCCTTATGCTTGCATAATTAAAAATTTGAGCTTGCCTTTTAAAGTCAAGCTTATGTAATTTTTATTCGTGATATGCAGCAATGGCTAAAAGAATCATAATGGATTTTAGCATGACTACTAGCGAAAAATTTCTTCATAGTCAATCCCAGGACGTTGAGTGTGACCTTTCGCTACTAGTTGGGCCTTAAAGGTTTTCACCTTTCCATTGGGCCCTCGCTTCCTTTTATAAACTCATTTACAACCAATAGGTTTAACTCCCTCAGGAAGTTCATTGTCATGCATAGAATCCATCTCAGAATTCATGGCTTTCTACCATTTTTTCCGAATCGATATCCAATATCGTCTGTTTATATGTAGTCGGATCTGCTTTTTTCAAGAGAGAACATCAAGGCTCGCATCCGATGTTAAAAATAGTATATCTGGAGGCTTTGATATTCTATTAGATCTACGTAGAACCTATTGATTAGTTAATTGTCTGCCACTTTGATTTAATCCAATTAAATCAAGCCAAATATACATATTATTACATATTTTGTAATTACCAAAATATCTTCAAATGGTAAAAATATTTATGAAATTAAAACAAAGCCCTTATGTGATTTTGGATTAATCAAATTAATTCAATTAGGTCAAAGTCAATAAGTAATGTTATCCAATAACACTTAATTATTTTAATTGATAATTATAATATCAAATATGATTTATTATCAAACATTATTGGCTACCCAAGTGCTCAACGAGTACACTTCATATTGTGGGACTCTTAGAGCCCAGACACATTCGTCATATAAGCCTAGCTTATATGTACGTAATTTGGCCACCTCTGAATTTATGAACAACATGAACGACATTTCTGAACTATACAAGTCGAGGTCATCACATATGTTTAACAATCCCTCTGATTAGGAAACATAGATTACACCGTCAAGTTTCTGAAGCGCACATCTCATATTGTCGACATGTCCATGATTATTTATAATTAATCAGAACATTATTTCTGATTTATGCGATCCACCCTAGGTGATCAACTTTGGCCAAAGTCTTAAGAATCGTGACTTACTCACATGGATACATTAACCTCTTACTGGCTGATGGATCCTATCTTGAAACACACTTGATTTAAATGAGTGTATCGGTCCACACCCAAAAAAATATCTAACGGTTAGACCATGAAAGACCTCTGACATATATGGCATCAAAGTGTGGATGATCACACGCAAAATCAATGTTATTCTATAGTCAATGGATCATATATTCTCCTCGACTCGATAAGATTCCTATTGACGGTGGTATGTATTTCCAACAATCAGGAATCACCTTTGAGTCATTCAGTATTCTCTCCAACGAATAACCACATGTCTATACTAGCTTCCTTTGTTTATTGTACATTGGGTTAGACCAATGGAACTCCAATTTCAATATATGACTTATGCTAGTCTTCTAGGTTATAGGAATTTGATCGTATTCCAAAACTAACGACTATGAATAATTACTTTAAGAATAGTTTATAATAGTAATATTATCCCAATGTCGGATCACTCAGTGTTCAATATTACAACATGACTATTCTAATATCGATATCGTTCTCAGCATAAACTAATATGCATTATGACATAATAATTTCCGTTAACAAGGGTTGAAATGAAAATCCAGTTATTTTATTAATAAAATAATAAAATATAATGTACAATACATTATTTGAATTGGCGCTCCAAGTACCAACTTCAACACTTATTATTGGGAATTAAATAGGATTGATGCAAAGTGTCAAAGTCTACCTTTGCAAGAACTTCTCCATGAAAAATATGGGTGAAACTTCATATATATTAGGTATAAAGCTCTACAGGGATAGATTAAAGAAGCTTATAGGGTTTTTTCAATCCACATATATAAATAAAATATTAGAAAGGTACGGTTTTAGAAACTGCAAGGTAGTAAATGTACCATTTCGATACGGCATACATCTTTCGAAGAAAATGGCTCATCAGAGAGAGGAAGAAAGAGTTAGAATGTATAACTTGCCATATGTGTCATATATTGGAAGTATTACGTATGTTATGCTATGTACAAGACCTGATTTTAGTTTCGACGTTATGGTAACTAACCGATATCAATCTTATCCGAGTGATGAGCATTGGACAGCCGTGAAACATATCCTGAAATGCCTTAAGGGCGTTAATGATAAGTTTCTAATTAATGGAAAAAATAAGCTACAACTTAAGGGTTATACAGACTTCGATTTTCAAAGAGATAAGGATTATAAAAAGTCTACATCTCGATACATATTTACCCTTAATGACGGTGCAGTTAGTTGGCGATGTTCAAAACACGACTCTACAGCTGATTCCACCACTAAGGCGGAATTTATAGTGGCTTCGGAAGCTACTAAAGAATCTGTTTGGATTAAAAAAATTATAACATAACTAGATTTTTTGCCTAGTATTGAGGATCCGATCCCACTTTACTGTGATAATAGCGGAGCCATTGCGCAAGGAAAGAGCCAAGGGCGCATTCCAAATCTAAACACGTGGAAAAGAAATATCACATGTTAGAGAAATTGTTAAATGAAAAGACATAGTAGTCTTAAAGAGTCAAGGAATGACAACATAGTAGACCTGCTTATTAAGGACTTACCTCCTAACTTATTCGATCAGCATGTGAAGAAGGTGGGACTTCAGTACCATCCGGATTGGCACTAAGCAAGTGGGAGTTTAGTGAAGTTGGTGCTTGGAGAGCTAATCTGAATAATATATTATATATTATATTATATTTTATTATTTTATTAATAAAATAATAATATTTTCATTTCAGTATGTTAATAGTAGTTATTTTGTCATTATCTCTTAGTGTATATTATTTTAATATATATATATATATATATATATATTGTTGGGTTTCTACTATAGTCCAAGATCATTCAAGCAATGAAAATAATGTGAATACAATAAAGAAGTATGGCGGAATCATACTTACAAAGAAAGGATTTGCGATGCGATGAACACAAAAATTTCTTCAAGATTTTCCTTGAAGCTCTCGGCAATGGCCTCCATTTTGTGCTCTATGATTTTTGGTCAAGCTCCAAGCTTGGGAATGGATTCCATGCTCAAGGGTGTGTTTCCCTATCACCTTTGGATGACTCCTTTAGTGTGCTAGCACTTGGAAATTTTGCCACAAAATTCCCTTAAGCTTCTTCTTGTTCTCGGCAATGGAGAAAACAAAAGGGAGAAAGAATGGCCCTTGGCCAAATGTAGAAGGGAGAGAGAGGAAGAGAATGAGTTGTATTTGTTTTCTAAAAACTAATAACAAATCTAAATCCAAAATTTTGGTACAAGACTTTAAGTCTCCAACCACTTACATCAATCAATGATGACAAGCATCACATCACTCAAAGTGATGTGACTTCCACCACTTGATTGACTAATGATGTGACGCATGATGTGACTTGTGGGCCCCACTCGATTCGAAATGCGAGTGGGCTCGTAAACACTCTCGGGCTCGGGTTCGCTAATTCCGAATTAACGAATTTTCCGTTGCGACGTAATTAAATCAAATATAATTAAATAATTATGCCTAGCAAAATTACTATTCACGTCTCTAGCGAATTAATTCTAAATTAACTCGTTTGCCCGAATTAAAATCCAATTTTAATTCCGCGTCGAAATCTAATTTCGTATAATATATCGAATATATTATTTTATCGATTAATTCCAAATTAATCGTTCTCTCTCTTTAAATTAATATTTTATCCCAGATAAAATATTTCCATAATTAATCCTAGATTAATTTTCTCTCTCTAATAATTAATCCCAGATTAATAATGTGCGAGTCATACGTCATCGGTGAATCTTTGAGAAGCGACCCATGAGATCCTCAGATTTGTTGGCAGTAAATCCGGTCGTTGGACTATCCGAACACGTACGTACCTAGTACTACGTTTTTACCGATTTACAAGACATGGTTGGCTTCTAGCAAAGCACCGTGCCTACCCAATTCTCCAGAAATATTCTTAAAGGAATATGTAATCTATATCAGGCGTAGAATACGTAGTATTGCGTATTGTGATCCAGTATCGGATGTCACGTGCTAGGCCTGGGGCTGGAATTGTGTCTGCCCCGTACGAAGCACATATCGGATCTCTGGTAACTAGTCTATATAATCGGATAAACATGACCTAGTCATAATATCCCGATAGCTACAGCATATAAGAGCACCAGTTCCGTATCCTACGTGATCATCGTCTCCACTATGACTGGAGTGATACTTCCATCTCGACATCACACCCAATACACTACGATTCTCAAAATACCCAGAAGAGGCATACACAGAACCGGTTAAAGCCCTGGACGACCAAAACCAAAGTATATTGATTGTCGCAAGTATTAGCAGTGTAAGTCTCAGGTTAAGACCAAATACACCTACCCTGATTCGGACTTCCATAGTCACATAGTCATACTACCAATGGAATTCCGAGGGGTCTACTAGTATATTCTGCATTATCGATGTCCAATCTCGATAATACTCCGACTAGAGATGTTTTAATGATTAAACCTTCATGGATTGATACTGTCTCATATCTTATCAATCCGGAACTAATCATATGGAATTTTATCATTTATATATCCCAGTAATCTAATTACAAATGATAAAAGAGCAATTTCCTTTGTCACATAGTTAATTCTTACAACAACATCATGTTCTGTACAAATAGTGATGCTATGGGTCATAATTGTCCAATATATATATATATATATATATATGCTGAGGATGACACTGACCTTAGAATAGTCACGTAGTAATACTACACACTGGGTGGTCCATCATTGAGATAGTATTACTATTGTAAACTATTCTTAAAGTATATATATTTCTAGTAGTTGGTTTTGGAATACGGTCGGATTCCTATAACCTAGAAGAGTAGTACATGTTATATTATGGAATTGGAGTTCCAATGGTCTAACCTAATGGACCATGAGTAAGGGAAACTCTTATAGATATGTGGGTATTCATTGGTGCGAATATTAAATGACTCACGGATGATTCTTAATAGTTGGAAGTACACACCACTCAAGTCAAGTAACTTTTGTGATCCTTTCACTATATGATAGCTTT
Organism: Zanthoxylum bungeanum; assembly: GCA_019454045.1. Lineage (NCBI taxonomy): Eukaryota > Viridiplantae > Streptophyta > Magnoliopsida > Sapindales > Rutaceae > Zanthoxylum > Zanthoxylum bungeanum. Next base: position 122,948 of record SKCR01039610.1, on the reverse strand, counting down.
GATTTTTTTGTGATCCTCTACACTTTGATGACATGTATGTCATAGACCTTTCATGGTATGACCGCTAGATGTTCATTGGGTGTAGACCGATGCACTCGTTAATAAAGTGTGTATCAAGATAAGTGTTAGGGTTGGTGCTCGGAGTGCCAATCCGGATCGTATTTATGTCCGATTCAGGAATATGAACAATTCTTTTTTCCATAATATTACTTATTTACGGTAGTACTTATTATTTATATATACGTATTTAGATTGAAACTAAATAGGATTTAGTGATATGTATATATTAGATAAAGACTCGATAATATAATGTAGTGCACAGTTACAAAGTAGTTTGTAATTGACATTGGGAAGTGTCACTACTAGAAGTATATTATCAAATAAAGTTTCTGGTCAATATTTACTAACACGGGTCGGTTAGTAAAATTCGATGAGACCAGTACAGGTCGTATATCGAGACTTGGTTTGATGGTTTATCTTAATGAACCATGAGTCTGGGGAGACTCGTATTGACGTGTAGGTGTTTATATTGGATAAACACTGAATGACTCACTGAAGATTTCCTAATATATGGTACACCAACGTCAATAGGAATATTCTCGGGTCAAGTGAGCATAGTGGTCCTTCGACTTGAGATACCACTGTGAATGTATGAGGTATCATCCATATTTTGATGGCAATCACGTCACCGATCTATTTAGATCACACAACCGTCTGTTCATTGGGTGTGGACTGATCCTCAGGATATCATGTGTGTATCAAGATATGATCTGTTAGCTCTCTGTACAGAGTATAGGTATTCAATATGGAATTAGCAATGGAATTACGTGAGCTTTGATTCCTCTCACCTTTGGAGGATACGTAGGCAACTTAAGTTTTTAAAAATTTAAGTTCAAGCTATTTAATTTTATTTTTTTATATAAGAATTTTATTTGTAATTTAATGTAATTATGTAATGTAAGTTTATTATATAAATTCAAATTCATAATTTTAAATTATATTATTTTATTAATCTCAATTTTTTATTTTCAATAAAGCAAAAAAAAACTGAATGGAACCGGAACTGAATGGTTCGGTTCCAGTTCCGTTACGAATACGGTTCCTATTCCATATTTAGTGTGGAACCGAAACCGAACTGTAGACACTGCATTTTTGCATATCATCCAATGACGAGCCTCGTAAGGAGGCACTAACTTTTCATGTCGTGGAAGTCGCGGAAGCGGCCGTCGGAAAGGGAAAGTCAAGAATTGACGTTTTGTGGATTTTATTCTCTCGTTTGCTTCGGGTTCGTCGTCGCCTTTTCCATTTCAGAATCATCCTTCGCTCGGAACCTTTTCCTCGCACTTTTCACACATATTCTCTCTCTCTAATTTTCCTTGCTTGTGACCCTTTAACTTCCATGCAAAATTAAATCTACTAACCAATTAAATTAATTTGAATTAAATTAAACCATTAAAAAATACAAACCAAATAATATACACACCCATGCTCCCCACTTTACCTTTCTTTCTTTTCTTTATTCAAACAACAAACACAACAAAACCATTATTCCCCCCTCACCCATATGCACTCAACTGCCCATACGGCACTCATACACCACCATAACTAATTAAACAATTCCCCACCAATTCTCTAATATTCGGCCACCCACCACTTTCTTCTTTGTTTATTTATTTCCTTCACAAGCCAACAGCAACCCCACTTTCCTTTTTTATTTAACAAGAAGCCAAACACCTCACCTATCTGGCCATGCTTCCACGTGGGTGCCCCTTCTCCAAAACAAAGCAATCATCTCCCAAGTTTCAAGGCTCCCATGTGATCATCACCATTTTGTCAAAAAGATTCAACAACCCCTTCCCATCACGCCTATTCCCCCACTGACTAGACAGCCACACCATCAATCATTTCCCTCGAATCTCACAAACTAAAGACCTGATACGGGACCTCTCTTATTGACAAGCCTTTAACCCTTCACCTCACGGCAGCAGCCACAACCCTCACACCCTCAAGCTCATCATGCCTCTCACTTCACAAACACTCAGCCACACAGACCTTAGACACTCACAGTAACGAAACCCTCACCAGCAGCCACAGCCTCACGCCTCTTCAATCGACTCAAGACCACTCACTCACCACACGCTCAACCCCCTTCACGTAAGCAACTCTCCCTGACCAGCAACCACTTCACACACCTTCATCAACCACTAACTTCACGGCTTGAGGGCTTTGATCATCCACACCCAAGATCATCATTTGGCCAAGGGCAGATCAGCTAATAAACCTTCACTCCAACAGCCCTTACATACTGTCTTAAGCTATTTTGAATAAACCCCCAAAAAGCCACTCACAAAGACACAATCATCAGAGAAACACAACCTGACCCCTCACTCAGCAAGCTTCACGACTCTCGGCAGCCCCTAACACCATCAAACACACAGCAGCTCATGCACTGAACCAGTCCCACACCTCTCGGCCTACACCTCACTGCAAACAAACCAGCTAGCTCTTCACCAAACCGAGCACACTCACTGCCCTAGCCATCCAGCCGAGACCAACCTCCAAGCTTCATGTAACCCTCAATCTAAATTACCCTTGCCGAGAGCCATGCAACACAAACCCTGAGAATGCCGAGCACACCCTAGCCTTGGCCGAGCCCATTGCACCACGCATGAAGAACCGAGAACCTTAGCCCCTTAATTCCCCCAAAATAACCCTCTAACCGAGCCAAAATTGCCCTTAACCGAGAATCAATGACCCGAGAGAGAATGAGAATTTAAGTTAAAAATAGAGAGAATAGCGAGTGAAAATAACAGAAAAGTGCAGAAAAATCATGAGTGAAACGGTGAAAACGGCGAGTCAAAACTGTGAGAAAATGGCCGAAAACAGCAAACTGTAACCGCGGGCAAAAACGGCAGAAACAGCGGATCCGTTGAAGACGGACAAAACAGTGGAAACAGCGAACCCGAGCAAAACAGCGGATCAGTGAGAGAACAGTGGAACGATAACCCTTCCGGCACCGCGGAACTCACTCCCGGAAAGCGACTAAAAGGTAAGACCTGAGGGCACCTATTTTATTTACCATCATTTATTTTTTTAGTTAATTTGCTATTTGTATTCGCATGAATTAATGAATTAGAAAGCATGTAACTTGTTTTATTTGTATGGATTAGTGAATTAAGAGGCATGTAATTTAATTTGTTCGCATGAAATAATGACTTAATATGTGATGGATTTCGGATGAATGGAATATGTAATCTTGCTTGCGGTATATCGGATGGAAACCCGGACGTAAATTCCATAGCCGATTCCGAATGGACGGTAGTGCGGTCTGCACTCGGGATACAATGCCACGTACCACTTAAGATACACATATCTCGTCTCATCCGAATTTGTATTTGAGCATGTCATAGCCTTTAGGTTATTCGTTTATTATTTAAAGCATGATTTAGTTTAGTTTGTTATTTATTTGTTAAAAGCATATTTAGGTTGTCCTTTATGCATGTTATTAGTTTATGATGTGTTTGGGTAATGATTTATACATGTTAATGTAATGATTCAATGTGCTCGTTGTGGTATATTGCGTGGAATTATTTGGATGAAAGTATGATAGATCTAAGTACCCTTGAGCATGCATGCTAAGTAGACTTGGTTAATATTACACAAATCACAAACATTACAAGTGACATAAAGTAAGAGACCATTCCGAACCCAACGGTTTGAGGTCTTCTCCTGCGAAGGGTGAGTGCGGCCTTAAATCTTTGTCCCGGTTCACACCGGGTGGCGACTCCATGTTATTTCACACTTCTCAACTAGGCCGCGAGCCTAGGACATCGTCGCCCAGCTCCTGTTGTCTACAGGTGTGGCGACTCCACTGGGGATATAGAGAATTGGCTCCGAAATGATATCTTGTAATGTTTGTGATTTGTGTTTTAATTAATCATGACTACTGTGTTTATGTTTGTGTTTTGGACTGTTGTCATTTGGATTTATTTGGACTCTTTGTTAAAAGATATGAACTCGTTTTCGTTTAAATCGGGACAAGTTCATTTCCTTTTGACAATTAGGTCAAAATTTCTGAAATGCCGATGGGCCAGTTGTTTTATGTTTGTGTTTTGGACCGTTGTCATTTGGATTTAGTTGGACTATTTGTTAAAAAGATATGAACTCGTTGTCGTTTAAACCGGGACAAGTTCATGTCCTTTTGACAATTATGCCGAAATTTCTGAAATGTCGATGGGCCAGTTTGTGTTTGGGCCTTTTATCATTTGAAGTTATTTAGCCGTGTTATCGCAAAAGTGTAAACTTGTTGGGCTTTTCAATTGGACAAGTTTGCATTGCGCAATAATGTGATTGAATACTTTAAAATGATAACGACCAATTAGTGTAAATTATTTTTGAATATGTTTACATCATACATCATGTCACGCATACACGCATCATGTTAACCCTTTTTGTCTTAAAAGCCATAGTAGACTCCCGTTGGATTAGGAAAGAAGAAAGATCCGTCAAAAGAATCGTCAACCAGAATAAGTGAGGCAGTCAACGAAGAATCCCGCCTGGATCAATTGGAAGCCAAGGTAGCCGAGATTTTTGAGCAGTTGCAAGTCCTGAACAATGATGTGACCAGTTTGACCGTGCCCTATACAGCTAGTAACAGAGACTTGTGCAACCAGAATGAAAAGATCATTGGGAAACCTTCAAAGACCGAGTCTACTTCCTCAAAGATTTCTCCTATCAGAAACAGACAACTCTCCAGTTTGAGTAAATTGTTGTCAAAAGATGTTTGAAAAACTGAAGATGCAATGAGAATAAGAGTTAAAGGGATAATTGTTGTTCTACCTCAGAAGTCTGGCACAGAAATTCTCTGACTTTAGATTTCAGCACTTGTCGGAAAAAATCAGATGACTGACACATTGGTGACACTAGCTGCGGCTTGAGAAAATCCAGAGAAATTGGTGATGGGACCACTTGTGCTGACAACTGCAAGCAAGCCGGTGTATGAGACATGAGAGATATCAGATGTGGAAGCCGATGACAGAAGGCCTTGGTATTATGATGTTCAGAGGTATCTGAAACATGGAGAATTCTCAGAAGAAATAAGCAGAAAAGACAGAAGATTGGGAAACAAGGCAATGAGACTACCGGATTTGGGAAATGAGGAATTCACCAAGTCGGTCAACGTAAGCAGATTGAAACTGCACTTTGCTGAAAAAAAAAAAGAATTGAGCGGTCACCGAGGGAACAGGCGGAAGACCTAACCCAACAGGATAGGAAATACATACATGCATACACGTAACTTGCATTCTTGTTTTGTGTTTTTTTTTTTACAGATTTCAAACAGATGGGAACCATCAAGGGGCGACCGGGGACATATGGCGCCGAGGAGCACAATGAGGATCCAACCCATCACGAAAAGGGAGTATCTCTACACTTGCATACTTACATGCACACGTATTTATTCTGTTGTTTTGTATTTGCAGGTTTAAAGAAAAAAAAAAGAGAGAGAAAGAAGAGAAAGCAGCAAAAATCAAAAAAAAAAAACGGCGAGCACAAAAAGACGACGGTGAAGCCACGATGACAGAAGAATTTCGGTCATGTCTGGCTGAAGACGATGAACAAAGGCGGAGCAAGGAAAGCAGCGAAGATCAAAAGCGGCAAGCACTAAAGACGACGGTGATGCCACACTGACAGAAGAACTTCGATCATGTCTGGCTGAAGACAATGAAGTTAATGCTGAAAGGGAGGCAACCTATGCAAGTTGCTGTGAATCCTGTTTCATGTTCTTGTAAAATCTCTAATTTTGTGTTATTTTTGCAGGTGAAAGCAAAGGCGGAGCAAGTTAGGACATAGGGATTGGTGCTTGGCAATCACAAGAATGGGAGATAATTCATTAATGGTGGCAGAAATCTATAACTGTTTGGACCATTCACGACATGTTGAAGTGGAAGAGATCCACAACTTTTTGACATTTTAGAGCTTCCTTTGACATGATCCGATGGCCTTTCTTGACTTCTGATGACTTCTTTTGTGATCTAGCTAACCGTCATTCAGTGGAATATGTTATTGCAATTATTATTCACCTCTTTTGCAGGTCCTATAAATTCAGCGGCATTGCTCTCCTCAACACATTCAAATATACATCCAAGTAAGAAAAAAAAAAGATGGAAGCTACCTCACAGCAACGATTCAAGAAAATTTGTGTCTTCTGTGGATCTAACCCTGGTAACATACCTAAATTCTTGGAAGCTGCTAGAGAATTGGGGCAAGTTATGGCCGTGAAAAAAATATGAACTTGGTAAATGGAGGAGGAAATATATGGATGATGGGAGCTGTCTCAAAGGCCGTCCAAGATAGTGGTGGCCACGTTTTTGGGATCATCCCAAGACCCTTGGCGAAAGATCAACTGATTGGGACGACGAATGGAGATGAGCGTATAGTCTCAAGCATGTCCGAGCAAATTAGTGAGATGATCAGCACTGCAGATGCGTTCATCGCATTACCTGGTGGATTGAGGCCAAGAGACTCGGGTTTGTCACCAAATCAGTAGATGATATTTTCTTGACGGCAACGAAGGTAGAAGAGTTGGTTGATCAGATCTTGGCTTTTGAGCCAAAGCTTTAACCCATCCTCTCTCAGTTGGACTGGATTGACAGTGATCCAAGCAAGAAGCGCAGACTGGACATTGATCTGAATCGATGAGGTTCCCTCCTGACCAGGTATTCCAAGGCCTATTTGAAAAGTTTGTGTTTTATTTGAAAAGTTTGTATTTTATTTTAATTGTTGAAAAAATGAGTGTGAAAAAAAAAAAGAGAAAAAAGAGGAAAAGAAAAAAAAAACAAAGAAAAAAAATGAGTGAGAAAAAAAAATGAGTGAGAGAAGTCTTTGATAGACAGACGTATGTCCGGTGATGACATTGCATGCTGTAGGGAGAGACCCTAGAAACAAAAAGTGCGAGACGTGCTCTCATCTGGTACCCTGAATAGATTGATCTTAGATTAGACTCATAAGCACTTGATTATGGGATCCTAGCAGTAGAAGCCTGAGTGGTTAGCTAGGTGACTAGTTGAAGAGATGATGTATTAGTGAATGACCGTTTGCCTGGGTGTCCACACTGGTTTACCGATGCTATGATATATGATATGGTTGGAAATAAAGAAAAAGTCTCTAAAATAAAAGAGAAAAGAAAGAAAAAGAAAAAAAATAGACCACCTATAACCGATAAGCGTGAAGCAACCCATGGGCGAGTATTAGGACCACCATGAGGAGAAATGCTACCTTAAAGGGTAGGTGTGTCAAAAAAAAAAAAAAAAAAGAAAAAAAATGAAAAAAAAAAAGAAAAAAAAAAGGAAATGAAAAGAAAGAGACAAAAGAAAAAAGATGAAAACCATATCATGTTGAGTATGCTGAAGTAATCACAGAATGTGATTAAGACATCCAGGTTGGTTAGACCCACTGGTTTGACTCTCTGAAACGAAATCACCAAGTTGGCTTACTTAAGGAATAAGCTGCGGAAGAGCCTTAACACACACACACATGGAGTCTAGCTCAGATCACCCATTCAGACAATCGAAATTGAGTATATCAAGTACTTTGAAGGTTCTTCGGTTTCGACGCGAAAGTATTCGTTGAGGACAAAAATATGTCTATCTATCAAAGATTATCTCGTGAGAGGTGGTGTAATGTGTGAGGTAGAATATCATATCAGCTTGGGGGTGAAGCCCCACATCAGTATCAGTTTGAAGGCGAGGCCTATCTCATTCTGGGGGCGAGGCCCACATCAGTTCAGATCAGTTTTGCCGGGTATGGCATTCTGGGTGAGGCCCACATTAGTTCAGTATCAGTTCTGCCGGGTATGGCATCCTGGTGGCGAGGCCCACATCATAATCAGTCTTTGCCAGGTATGGCACTCTGCGGGTTGAGGCCCACATCATAATCAGTCTTTGCCAGGTATGGAACTCTGCGGGTCGAGGCCCACATCATAATCAGTCTTTGCCAGGTATGGCACTCTGCGGGTTGAGGCCCACATCATTATCAGTCTTTGCCGGGTATGACACTCTGCGGGCGAGGCCCATATCTTTGTCAGAATCGGTTTTTCCGAGTGCGGCGCTTCGGGTATGGAGACATCAGATCAGCTCTGCCAGGTTCGACACTCCGGGTATGGAGACATCAGATCAGTTCTGCCAGGTACGACACTCCGAGTATGAAGACACAATATCAGTTTCGGGGATGAGTCCCAGGGTTGAAGCCCACATCATTATCAGCAGTTCAGGGATGAGTCCCAGGGCCGAGGCCTACATCACATCTGTTACAGTATCAGTTTTTGGGACGAGTCCCAGGGTTGAGGCCCACATCGGCATCAGTATCAGTTTCGGGAATGAGTCCCAAGGCCGAGACCTGCAACAGCATCAGTATCAGATTAGGAGCGAGGCTCCACATCAGTATCAGATTGGGAGCGAGGCTCCACATCAGTATCAGATTGGGAGCGAGGCTCCACATCAGTATTAGATTGGGAGCGAGGCTCCACATCAGTATCAGATTGGGAGCGAGGCTCCACATCAGTATCAAATTGGGAGCGAGGCTCCATATCAGTATCAGGTTGGAGCGAGGCCCATATCAGAATTGGAGCAAGGCTCCACACCATATCAGCTTGGGAGCGAGGCTCCACATCACATCAGCTTGAGAGAGGCTCCACATCACATCAGCTTGGGGGCGAGGCCCATATCAGCTTGGGAGCGAGGCTCCACATCAGTATCAGTTTGGGAGCGAGGCTCCACATCAGTATCATATGGGGAGCGAGGCTCACATCAGTATCAGTTTGAGAGCGAGGCTCCATATCAGTATCAGTTGGGAGCGAGGCTCCATATCAGTGTCAGTTGGAGGCGAGGCCCATATCAGCTGGGGGTGAGGCCCCATATCTTTATCAGTCTGGGGGCGAGGCTCCACACCATATCAGATTGGGAGCGAGGCTCCACATCAGTATCAGTTTCGGGGATGAGTCTCAAGGCCGAGGCCCACATCAGCATCAGCATCAGTTTTGGGGCAAGGCCCATATCAGTTGGGAGCGAGGCCCACATCAGTATCAGTTTGGGGCGAGGCCCATATCATATCAGCTTGGGAGCGAGGCTCCACATCATCATCAACTTGGGGGCGAGGCCCATATTAGCTTGGGAGCGAGGCTCCATATCATATCAGCTTGGGAGCGAGGCTCCACATCTTGATCAGCTTGGGGGCGAGGCCCATATCAGCTTGGGAGCGAGGCTCCACATCATCATCAGCTTGGGGGCGAGGCCCATATCAGCTTGGGAGCAAGGCTCTATATCATATCAGCTTGGGGGCGAGGCCTAATCAGCTTGGGAGCAAGGCTCCACATCTTATCAGCTTGGGGGCGAGGCCCATATCAGATTAGGAGCGAGGCTCCATATCATATCAGCTTGGGGGCGAGGCCCACATCAGCTTCAATATCAGTTTGAGGGCGAGGCCCATATTATCATGGGGGCGAGGCCCACATCAGCTTCAGTGTCAGTTTGGGGGCGAGGCCCATACCAGTATCAGTTTGGGCGAGGCCCATGTCAGTATCAGTTTGGGCGAGGCCCATATCAGTATGAGTTTGGGCGAGGCCCATATCAGTATGAGTTTGGGGCGAGGCCCATAACAGTATCAGTTTGGGTGAGGCCCACATCAATATTAGCTTGAGGGTGAGTCCCACATCAATATCAGTCTTGGGGCGAGGCCCACATCAGTACCAGTTCAGGGTCGAAGATCCATTACATCATCATATTCAGGGCGAGGTCCCTATTTCAGCGGTATTGGGTCGAGGTGCCCAGGGTCGAGGTGCCCACTACATCATCATTTCAGGGCGAGGTCCCTATTTCAGCGGTATTGGGTCGAGGTGCCTAGGGTCGAGGTGCCTACTACATCATCATTTCGAGGGCGAGGTCCCTATTGTCAGCGGTGTTGGGTCGAGGTGCCCAGGGTCGAGGGCCCACTACATCATCATTTCAGGGCGAGGTCCCTATTTGTCAGCGGTGTTGGGTCGAGGTGCCCAGGGTCGAGGTGCCCCCGTTGTCTGTTGTAGTTCCGGGTCGAGGTGCCCAGGGTCGAGGGCCCACTACATCATCATTTCAGGGCGAGGTCCCTATTTGTCAGCGGTGTTGGGTCGAGGTGCCCAGGGTCGAGGTGCCCCCGTTGTCTGTTGTAGTTCCGGGTCGAGGTGCCCAGGGTCGAGGTGCCCACTACATCATCATTTCAGGGCGAGGTCCCTATTTGTCAGCGGTGTTGGGTCGAGGTGCCCAGGGTCGAGGTGCCCCCGTTGTCGGTTGTAGTTCCGGGTCGAGGTACCCAGGGTCGAGGTGCCCACTACATCATCGGTTCGAGGGTCGAGGTGCCCCCATTGTCGGTTGCAGGTATTGGGATGCGTCCCAGGATCGAGGTCCACTGCAGCATCAACTCAGTTCGAGACAACAGGCAAGTCAGGTGGCAGCTGGCAAGCCAGGTAAGTAAAAATGCATTGCACGTAACTTTGATAGGATTGTCATTGTCACACACTACACAAGTCCCATCAAAGTGGGGGCGACTGTAGACACTGCATTTTTGCATATCATGCCCAATGACGAGCCTCGTAAGGAGGCACTACCTTTTCATGTCGTGGAAGTCGCGGAAAGCGGCCGTCGGAAAGGGAAAGTCAAGAATTGACGTTTTGTGGATTTTATTCGCTCGTTTGCTTCGGGTTCGTCGTCGCCTTTTCCATTTCAGAATCATCCTTCGCTCGGAACCTTTTCCTCGCTCTTTCTCACACATATTCTCTCTCTCTAATTTTCCTTGCTTGTGACCCTTTAACTTCCATGCAAAATTAAAATCTACCAACCAATTAAATTAATTTGAATTAAATTAAACCATTAAAAATACAAACCAAATAATATACACACTCATGCTCCCCTTTACCTTTCTTTCTTTTCTTTATTCAAACAACAAACACACAAAACCATTATTCCCCCCTCACCCATACGCACTCAACTGCCCATACGGCACTCATACACCACCATAACTAATTAAACAATTCCCCACCAATTCTCTAATATTCGGCCACCCACCACTTTCTTCTTTGTTTATTTATTTCCTTCACAAGCCAACAGCAACCCCACTTTCCTTTTTTATTTAACAAGAAGCCAAACACCTCACCTATCTGGCCATGCTTCCACGTGGGTGCCCCTTCTCCAAAACAAAGCAATCATCTCCCAAGTTTCAAGGCTCCCATGTGATCATCACCATTTTGTCAAAAAGATTCAACAACCCCTTCCCATCACGCCTATTCCCCCACTGACTAGACAGCCACACCATCAATCATTTTCCCTCGAATCTCACAAACCAAAGACCTGATCCCGGGACCTCTCTTATTGACAAGCCTTTAACCCTTCACCTCACGGCAGCAGCCACAACCCCCACGCCCTCAAGCTCATCATGCCTCTCACTTCACAAACACTCAGCCCACACAGACCTTAGACACTCACAGTAACGAAACCCTCACCAGCAGCCACAGCCTCACGCCTCTTCAATCGACTCAAGACCACTCACTCACCACACGCTCAACCCCCTTCACGTAAGCAACTCTCCCTGACCAGCAACCACTTCACACACCTTCATCAACCACTAACTTCACGGCTTGAGGACTTTGATCATCCACACCCAAGATCATCATTTGGCCAAGGGCAAGATCAGCTAATAAACCTTCACTCCAACAGCCCTTACATACTGTCTTAAGCTATTTTGAATAAACCCCCAAAAAGCCACTCACAAAGACACAATCATCAGAAACACAACCTGACCCCTCACTCAGCAAGCTTCACGACTCTCGGCAGCCCCTAACACCATCAAACACACAGCAGCTCATGCACTGAACCAGTCCCACACTCTCGGCCTACACCTCACTGCACACAAACCAGCTAGCTCTTCACCAAACCGAGCACACTCACTGCCCTAGCCATCCAGCCGAGACCAACCTCCAAGCTTCATGTAACCCTCAATCTAAATTACCCTTGCCGAGAGCCATGTAACACAAACCCTGAGAATGCCGAGCACACCCTAGCCTTGGCCGAGCCCATTGCACCACGCATGAAGAACCGAGAACCTTAGCCCCTTAATTCCCCCAAAATAACCCTCTAACCGAGCCAAAATTGCCCTTAACCGAGAATCAATGACCCGAGAGAGAATGAGAATTTAAGTTAAAAACAGAGAGAATAGCGAGTGAAAATAACAGAAAAGTGCAGAAAAATCATGAGTGAAACGGTGAAAACGGCGAGTCGAAACTGTGAGAAAATGGCCGAAAACAGCAAACTGTAACCGCGGGCAAAAACGGCAGAAACAGCGGATCCGTTGAAGACGGAAAAAACAGCGGAAACAGCGAACCTGAGCAAAACAGCGGATCAGTGAGAACAGTGGAACGATAACCCTTCCGGCACCGCGGAACTCACTCCCGGAAAGCGACTAAAAGGTAAGACCTGAGGACACCTATTTTATTTACCATCATTTATTTTTTTTAGTTAATTTGCTATTTGTATTCGCATGAATTAATGAATTAGAAAGCATGTAACTTGTTTTATTTGTATGGATTAGTGAATTAAGAGGCATGTAATTTAATTTGTTCGCATGAAATAATGACTTAATATGTGATGTGATTTCGGATGAATGGAATATGTAATCTTGCTTGCGGTATATCGGATGGAAACCCGGACGTAAATTCCGTAGCCGATTCCGAATGGACGGTAGTGCGGTCTGCACTCGGGATACAATGCCACGTACCACTTAAGATACACATATCTCGTCTCATCCGAATTTGTATTTGAGCATGTTATAGCCTTTAGGTTATTCGTTTATTATTTAAAGCATGATTTAGTTTAGTTTGTTATTTATTTGTTAAAAGCATATTTAGATTGTCCTTTATGCATGTTATTAGTTTATGATGTGTTTGGGTAATGATTTATACATGTTAATGTAATGATTCAATGTGCTCGTTGTGGTATATTGCGTGGAATTATTTGGATGAAAGCATGTTAGATCTAAGTACCCTTAAGCATGCATGCTAAGTAGACTTGGTTAATATTACACAAATCACAAACATTACAAGTGACATAAAGTTAGAGACCATTCCGAACCCAACGGTTTGAGGTCTTCTCCTGCGAGGGGTGAGTGCGGCCTTAAATCTTTGTGCCGGTTCACACCGGGTGGCGACTCCATGTTATTTCACACTTCTCAACTAGGCCGCGAGCCTAGGACATCGTCGCCCAGCTCCTGTTGTCTACACGAACCGTATTTAATCGGTTCGGTTTCGGTTCCACACTCGTGGAATCGGGAACCGTTCGGATCGGTTCCGGTTTGAAACCGAACTGAACCGCCGGCCGGGTCTACTCTTATAAACGTGCCAAAGCTGTCACAATGAGAAACGGTTAGAACTAAAATCAGGAGTCACAGTGAGTGTGATTGACAATGAGTTGTCTACCTGTGAATATACGTAGGCAAAAACATGTCAAAGCTGTGAGTCAAAATATATTCATGTTGTCTACCTATCACTATGGATTTCAATTTAATCATTGCATTCCCGTTTTCCGTTGGGGATTACGGTATTACGTAAAATAGTGGGAGACACTGCTTGGTTAAAAAATTCCATAACTAAGGCAGTGTGTAATATTATGAAAATTGCTGCTTATGTTTCCTTTATTCTATTGTGTTGATAGAATTAAACGTCTAATCCACTGCATGCATTTATTTATATATGTTTTCTGACATGACTTATGGTTGCAGTTTTCTACAATAGGTTCTAGATAGACATGGATATTGTTAGATTAGTCTGAACCATCGGGAACTTAGTGACTTAGTTACTAAGTCACGATAGGTAATCTAAATAGATATCTGTTTTATGATATAATAGACTAGAGAGAATATTTTCTTGTACAGTAAAAATTGACATGAATTGGTTCATGTTTCGAGATTCTTTACTGGCATTAAGAAAACTCCATTAGGTATTTGTTTATCTGATAATGACATTTCTTGGCTTAAGTGACCTTTAGAGGTAAGTGTCTGACACAGTTTTCTAATCAATTATTTGTAATTGTTGTGAATGGTTGAAGGCAAATTATAAAGCTTAAGATAGGAGATGTGTATAGTTGTGTAAAGAGAATATCAATTCTCACAATATGACAACTATAATTATTAGATATTGATAAGTGCATGAAAATGTACTTTTAACATCGCTAACTCAGCTTGATTATCATGTATTTAATCTTAATTATAGTTTATTTTATGCTTTGTTGTTAGGAAGCAATAGAACATGGAGTTTGGAGCAATTACATATGTTTCGGGTCCTTACAGACGCATCAGAAGCACACGGGAAAATCGAAAGCACAAAAGGTAGCAAATCAGAAAAGAAGCAGTAGGCACCGCGGCGCCCTCAGCAGATTGTGCCCTTACAAACCATCCGGGAGTTGGGCGCTGCAGCCCCTACTTTCTAGTGCCAGGGCACCCCTGAAGACCCTAGAAACTTAATTTGGATGTGTTTGATGTGCACAATGACTTCGTGACTTCCCTATATAAACCCAAGTTTGTCCAAAACCCTAAAAGGGGAGAAAAACAGAGAGAAAACAAACAAGAAAGAGTGGAAGTCTCATATTGTAGATAGAAGAACGAGGAAGCTTCATGCCAGACATAATGCTCCTCCGATCTATCAAGGCTATATCTCTCTTCTATATAGAGAACTAATCTCTTAGGCAAAGCTAAGGATGAACTCTTGTAATTAAGTTCTTATATTTATGTTTTTTTTATTCCTGAATACTTTTCAACGTTTAATACAATTGATATTTTTTTATTCTTTATTATCTTTCGATTATGAATCTAGAGATTGTGTTTTACTAATTTGCATATAGGAATAGTCTTGTTTTTTTCTATGTGTATTGGGGAACCCAGTTGTGACTGGTAATGTTGTTTTATGAGTTGATCTTCTGCTGCAGTATTACGTGAGGGTATATTGTCGACATTAGATAAGTCATAATGATAACTTTGTGTGCTGTTAACATAGAGAAAGTAATTCATCGATTACCTCAGAATTTAATATGTTTGGAATTGAATATATTTCGATTGTTGGTTTGGGATGTGAAACCTTCAATTGAGTAATAAAAGGAATCAATAACTGAATATATGAATTTGATACAATAGGGATTCCCGATGCTCTGCTGATTTTCTCTACTGATAACTATTAAGTAATTCTCATAGTTTTTATTTTACATTACAAATTCAATCTATCTCTTTAATTAAGTTATTGCTGACGTTTTCATTAAGTGAATTAGTTCCTTGTAACCATCTCTCTGATGAATCGAAACCCCAACTATACTACGATAACCACAAGTACTTTTTGGGCGTAATCAAATTTTAGCGCCATTGTCGGGGAGACGGTTTACAAGCAAAAGGAGCAGGTTTCTTAGTCAATAACAAAGTGGTAACTTCGTTCCACCATTATTTTTTTATTATTTTTTAATTTTTATTTTTAATTTCAGTTTTAGTTTAGATTTAGATTTTTAGTTTATTTTCTTTTATTTCTGTTTCTCATTTTATTTGTGTTTGAGTCCATGCCTAGACTTAGGGATTAGTTTGGTAGATTTGTTAGAACTAAAGAGGAAAACTCAGAATCAAGAAGTTTGTTTGACAATATTTTTGCCACACCATCTACATCTAGCACACATACCATGAGTGATTACAAGAGGCCATCCATTAGGTCTCTTGAGGAGTACCTCCACCCCATTCATACAACTACACCATCATGTATAATGTTTCCTCCTAATGCACCTCATACAAACTTTAAAACTGGAATGATATAATACCTCCCAACCTTTCATGGTTTGGAGAATGAGAACCCTGATGTACACATTAGAGAGTTTGAAGAGGTTGTAGCAACCTTCCATGACCGATTTGTGACAACAGACACAATTAGACTTAAGTTCTTCCATTTTTTCCCTTAAGGATAGAGCTAAAAGCTGGTTGTATTCATTGAGACCTCGTCAATAGGATCATGGGGCGAGATGACACATGCATTTTTCAATAAATATTTCCAACACCATAAGACTAATGCCCTGAAAAGACAAATCTCTACCTTCTCCCAGAAAGACAGTGAAACCCTTTATCAAACTTGGGAGAGGTTTAAAGAGATGTTAGCTACTTGTCCTCACCATGGTATGAGAGTTGTATGTTATTTTTACGACTGTCTAACCCTAGAGAGCGCCAATTTATTGAGACAATGTACAATGGTGAATTTATCCGAAAGGACCCTGATGAGGCACTTGAGTACTTAAATGAACTAGCCGAGAAAACTCACATTTGGACTGGACCAAATGCCATGGATATCACTGATAGGAAACGTCTCACTCCTTCTAACGGAGGCATACACCACTTTAGAGAGGTGGATAGTCTTGGAACACAGGTTGAGTTATTAACTAGAGAGATAAGAGCCTTAAAAGCCAAATATAGCAAGACCATGCATGTGGTAGCCCAGTTAGAACCCCAAGGGGTATGTTTTATGTGTAAAGGGATTGACCATCCGACCCAAGAGTGTCATTTCTACGGTGAGATGAGGGAAACATATGAGGAACAATGCAATACCTTATGGATGTACAAGAAACCTTATACACCATATTCAGACACATATAATCCTGGTTGGCGAAACCACCCAAATTTTAGTTGGAAACATGAGTCTCAACAGCCCACTCAAACATCACTGCCTAGAAGTTACAGTGCCCCACAGTATCACACACATGCCATTCCTAGAAATTCATTAAAGGACACTGTGCACGCATTTATAGAGGCCCAGAACAAGACGAATCACAAGATTGAGTCACTGATAGCTCATGTGGTGGAAGATAATAAGGAGATAAAGAGTCAAGTCTCTAAATTGACTAATGGTTTAAGTGTGTAGGAATTAGGAAAATTCTCATCTCAAACACAACCAAATCCATGAGGGCAACACATGGCACAGGTTGACCATGAAGCATCTATTGTAAAAAGTGTTAATTCCATAACCACTCAGAGTGGTACAGAGATCATTATGCAGGAAACTTCCAACACTAAAGGTGACACCACAGGTAGTAATGCAGATATTTGTCACAAAGAGTAAGTGGTGCATAGCCCAGTTAGAATAACTTTCCCTCAAGCTATTAAGCCTACTACGAGAGCTACATGTTGGGTTCTAATTAGGTCCCAAAAATCATCAAACAAGCATGAAACAAGTGAATACAACAAATGAGAATGGCAGAATCATACTCACAAGGATCGGTTGAGATGCAGTGTTGAACAAAACGAACTGCCCTCCTCCATTAAGCTCGGCAGTGGGCTGCTCGGTGTGGGGACTGCTCGGTTTTGATGTCTTTGGCTCCTCCAAGATTCGGCCATTGATGACTCCATTGAAGCTCTAAGCTTCAAAAGATGATTCCAAGCTCATGTGTTCACTTCCCTATCACCTTTGTATAAACCCATTGTGTGTGCTAGCACTTGATTTTGCAACAAAATCAACTCTCTTGCTTGTCTTTGTCCTCTCGGAAAAACCAGAAAAGTGAAGGAGAAGAGATGGCTCAAAGCCGAATGAGAAGAGGAGGGAAAAGGAGAAAACCGTGTGGTGAGAGAGAGAAAAGAAAATAAAAAAATGTTTTATATATATTTCATTTTCCAAAATCAAATACCAAAAACACTTTTCCATTTTCCAAAAAGTCAAAAAGCAAAAGCAATTAATGCTTTTCAATCAACTCACATCAATCAATCAATCAACTGTTATAGCACTCAAAATGTCATGTGATTTGACGCTTGATGTGACTAATGATTTGACGCTTGATTTGACTTGCGTACCGCACTCGAATTCGAAATGCGAATGCGCTCGCAAATAATCCCGGGCTCGGGTTCGCTAATTCCAAATTAACGAATTTTCCGTTGCGACGCAATTAAACGATTACGCCTAGTGAAATCACTATTTATGTCGCTAACAAATTAATTCTAAATTAATTCGTTCGCCCGAATTAAAATCTAATTTTAATTCCGCGTCGAAATCTAATTTCGCATAATATATCGAATATATTATTTTATCGATTAATTCCAAATTAATTGTTCTCTCTCTTTAATTAATATTTCATCCCAGATAAAATATCTCCGTAATGAATCCCAGATTAATTTTCTCTCTCTTCTAATTAATCCCAGATTAATTAAAGTGCGAGTCATACGTCATCGGTAAATCTTCGGGAAGCGACCCATGAGATCCCCGGATATGTTGGCAGTAAATACGGTCGTCGGACTATCCGAACACGTAAGTACCTAGTACTACGTTTGTACCGATTTATAAGACAAGGTTGGCTTCTAGCAAAGCGTCATGCCTACCCAATTCTCCAGAAATATCCTTATAGGAATAAGCGATCTATATCAAGCGTAGTATACCGTAGTATTGCGTATTTTGATCCAGTAACGGACGTTCACGTGCTAGGCCTAGGGCTGGAATTGTATCTGCCCCGTACGAAGCACATATCGGATGTCTGGCAACTAGTCTCTATAATCGGATATACATGACCTAGTCATAATATCCCGATAGCTCGAACATTTAAGAGAACGAGTTCCGTATCCTATGTGACCATCATCTCCATATGACTGGAGTGATACTTCCGTCTTAACATCACACCCAATGCACTACGATTCTCAATATACCCAGCATTGGCGTACATAGAACCTGTTAAAGTCTTGGACGACCGCAACCAAAGCATATTGATTGTCGCAAGTATTAACGGTGCAAGTCTCAGGTTAAGACCAAATGCACCTACCCTGATTGCAGAGTCCCATAGACACATAGTCATACTACCAATGGGATTCCGTAGGGGTCTATCCAGAGCGAAGCTGTTTCCCATACCATCGGTAAAACACAACCTCCTATTACACTTGCATGAGTATCCTATACCCAAATATATGAGAACTATGTCGTTGTGCCCTCACAACGCGCACAAGTGTAATACTAGACTTTTACATATTTATCTATGTCCAATCTCGATAATACTCTGACTAAGGATATTTAATGATTTATCCTTCGTGGACTGATACTGTCTCATATAATTCTCAGTCCAGGAACAAATCACAGAGACCTCATATCATTTATATATCTTGGTGATCTAATCACAAATGATAAGAGTGCAATCTCCTTTGTCACATAGTTAATTTGTACAACAACACCGTGATCTGTACAAATAGTGACGCTATGGGTCATAATTTTCCAACAATCTCCCACTTGGCCTATAGCCAGTCACTCGTGTGTCTGACACCCGAACCATGTACGGTTGGCTCAAACTGCTGAGAAAGGTTTTCGTCAGCGGATTTACATGATTATCGTCTGATGCGATTTATTCGATCATCACATCGCCACGATGTATGATCCGAACGAATCAGATGATTATCGAAGTATTTATCTGGATCGTTGATGAGACCATTAATTCTTTAGCCTGTGCTGACGCCTTGCTCAGCTGCTAACAGAATTATATCTAATCTAATTAGATTTGTTATCGACCCAAATGGCTTCTATTGCTGCCTCAACTGCATCAATAACCTGCATTTGTTGTTTATTCGGTAACAGTATCTTGCTTGGAAGATTTCCAGCTCATTGTTCCGTTATTATTGTATAGTACATTTGTTACGACTTATAGTCATTTTTCATGAAAGCCAAGCTTTCACCGATTATATTATGGGAATATAATTTCCAAGAAATGATATATTATCATTACTCAGGACATTCACTGTCAGTGCGCTCCCACTAACATCCTTATATACACAAGAATTATTTTCGTTTTGAATTAAATCATACACTATTATGATTACATCAAAACGACAATTCCAAGAACCCAATGCTTGCTTCAATCCATCTATGGATCGAATAACCTGCAAACCTAGTTTGCTTGTTATGGTTTGACAAAACCATCAGGATGTTGTAAACATCCTCCAAAAGGTTTCCGTTAAGGAAAGCAGTTTTCCCGTTCAGCTGCCATATTTCATAAATGAAACATGCAGCATCAGCAAGCATTATCGAAATGGATGTGCCGTGGCAACAGGTAAAAGGTTTCGTCGTAATCAACATAATGTTGATAACTCTACCTTTTCGCTACAAGCGTAGCTTAGTACGATGGTATGTTGCCATCCATGTATGTCTTCCTTGAAGACTTATTTAGAACCAATAGGCACAATGCCTTGCGGTACATCAACTAGTGTCTAAACATAGTTGGTATACATGGAATCCACTTCGGACTTTATGGCACTTTGCCATAATGGGGAGTCGATACCTTGTATCACTTCCTCAATAAGATAGACATCTTTATGAGGTTAGATCAGAAACCCATACCACAGGTTGTTTTCTGACTCTCTCCGACCTACGCGGTTCTTGTGTATTCGAAGATTATTGGAATAGTTTCATCCTTGATGAACTATTTGTGTTCCATTAGGACTCGGTGCCTTGAATAGTATTGCTCCGATTTTCATCGAGTTTTACTATCCTCCCACTTACCACTGCATATCGGTATTCCTCTTAGGAAAAACGCATGGCGAGCAACAATTTAATTGTTCTCTCGTGTGTTGTATAAGTACAATACTTATGGTATCCCTAGGATAACCTACAATTGGAAATTATCCTATTTGGGTTTTAGTTTGGTATCAACCAAACATATGCCTAGCATACCCAAATATTCAGGAATGAGAAACCTGGTTTCTTTCCTGTTCATATCTATTATGAAGTCTGTCAAACAGATTTTTATGGAACCTTATTCAAAATAAGTTCTGCACTGTTTAGCGTATCCGTTGAAGGAAATGGTAGCTCAGAGCGACTCATGATTAACCTTATCATGTCCAACAAAATTCGGTCTCTCATTTCAGACACACAGTCAAATTGACGTGTTCCGGGAGGAGTCTTCATTGAAAGAATACTATACTCTTTCAAGTATATGAAAAACTTATTGCTTGAGTATTTTCTTTCATGGTCTAACCGTGATGGTTTAATACTTTAGCTGATCTGTTTGTCTATTTCCTGTCGAAACTGTGAAAGTTTCCGATTTGTGTTTCAAAAGAAACACATAACCATACGCGATGCCACATCCGTAAAGGTCACGAAATATTCATAACCACATCTAGCTTAGCTAGACATGGGCCCACTTGCTTCACTATGAACTAGGGCGAACAGATCGGTGGCACTGGCACTTTTACCAAGTAAATAGTGTTTTAGGCATTTTGCCCAATAAACTAGATTCGTAGACTTTATTTGATTGGAATCAAATCAGTCCTAGTACCCACTCTTCAAAAGTATGGAATTACGAGTCTTGTTTAATTTGTGTCCCAGACAACAATGCCACATACAAGTTTCAACCTGATCAAATCAGTTTGAGCTATTTGTTTGTCAAGTTATACGTGTGAGAATTTATTTATATTCTAAATATAAATATGTTATTCACATCTAATGTGTTTATCTCAATATCATCTTTATATAATAAAACACTTTAGTGTTCTAGAATATAAAGGTACATCCGCAATGGATTATACACTGATATAGAGATAATCTTTCTAGTCAAACTAGTTACATTATAACAGTTTCCTAATTTACGTACATACCCAAAGGGTAGTTCCTAAACTTAGGTATCTACGATTAAAATAGCGACTTTCGTCCCATTTTCAATTCGCAGATTAATCTCTATTGAAGTCAGTATCCTGTTCAAAACAGATTCTGAACATCAATACATATATTTATGTACCATACTAAGTATCTAAAATCCAATTTTAATACTAGATGTGAACATATTTATGACAAACATATTTGAAGTCAGAGCCTTGCTCGTCTTCAATTCCTCCTTGGGATATATCCTTTTATCTTCCCAGAAGATTATAATGATTTTGCCTTTGCCATTTTCACATTCCAGCAGCCTTTGGGCAAGCCTTGGCCTTTTGGAATATCGAAGTAAGGT
Organism: Zanthoxylum bungeanum; assembly: GCA_019454045.1. Taxonomy (NCBI): domain Eukaryota; kingdom Viridiplantae; phylum Streptophyta; class Magnoliopsida; order Sapindales; family Rutaceae; genus Zanthoxylum; species Zanthoxylum bungeanum. Next base: position 100,953 of record SKCR01039610.1, on the reverse strand, counting down.
GCGCCTTGCGCTACTTGTATTATTGCAAACTTTGACTTTGTCTCCTTGAGTATAGCCATTAACTCTCCAAGAGTTTATTATTGCAATAATTACTTCTAAAATCTAAGTATAGATTTATGAAGATCCTTCAATTTCAATATCATACTTTAAGAATCTAATCCTTAGTTCTGATAAAGAAATTAAGGAGTCTATATGACAAGTATAATGGATTAAGCACTAAAGTTATCATTACATGAATATTCCAAATATCATGTTCCACTTATTTGCTTAACTCCAGGCTTAGGCCTAATATGTTATTTTATCAAATAAAGTAACTTATTAGTTTGCAGGACCATCATGAAATTATTCCCAATTTGAAAATTAAAGTCGTTTAGATACATTTTCACCCAGGATTATGTTTTAAACACTAATCTTTCAATTCTATCTTGATTCTAATAGTCCAACTATTTAATCAACGATTTGTGGTACTATATATTATAATGATTATTATAGTCCAACTATACAATCAAATATAATTTAAATTAATTAACCTCAATTATATTGATTACTATAGTCCAACTATAAAATCAACTATTAATTGAAATAAATTAATTCAAATTTATTGATTACTATAATCAAAATATATAATCAACTATAATACAGTCCAACTGTTTATTAAAACAACAATTTAAATATTAGTCCAACTAACATTTAATTTAACGACGAAATAATTTCAATGAGCGCGTATGGCAAGTAATTAAACGAATATTACAAATTCAATTCTTGCCTCCCACTATTTTTCGGCGAGCCTCTAACCCTCTGTCGAGTACTCGGGAAACCGTGTTTCCTAGTGGGCTAGGATCCCGTTAAATATCACACAATCTCAACAAATTGTATGATAATTAACTAGGTAGATCTCTAAGATCGATTGGATCTAATCCAATTAATAGATCCGGTAGAGGGACATCCAAGTCCGAAACATATATCTTATATATGCCAATACATCCAATGTATTACCTAACCGTTTTCCTCTGAATCAACTAAGCCTTGGCTTTGGCACAACAAACTTAGTGATCCCAGTTAAGCGCAACCCATTGACCATGGAAAGCTTCGTAATCAATGTCGATGGACAAGAAGTGGTCTTGACTTTGGCCAACAAACCACAACTTGGACAAGACACTGATATGGAACAAAGCCTTCGTGATTCAAACACATCCTCGACAGACAAAGGCCTTGACTTTGGCTAACAAGCCAATGCCAGTCTTGGATTTTGAGTAAGAATCAGTCAATGGAAGGAAAAACGCTTAATATTTAGCGAGGGTTTTTCACGTGCAAATTGGCAACCAATTTATTATCTTTGTTAAGGTCTCATCGTCATACACCCTTATACATGCATTCTAAACACATAATAAAGCACATATGATAAAATAATAATGATATGCGGATGGATACTTTACACATTGATCCTAGATCAAATCTCTCTTTCTCTCTCACGCTAGCACAAATGTTTCTTCTACCCGTTACATTACACTTCTAAAGAAACCTCATTTACATTGAGGGGAATAGGTGAGAAGAGAATACAAAGAATATGGAGGTGATAAGGCTGGATACGCAGGTCCAATTAATAAATTCAAAATTTATTACAATTTCTAAAATTGCCCCACCCATCTAATATACATCTGATATACATTATTCATGCATCACAACCATGTATTCACACAAGCATGTTATCAATCAATCTAATCCAATTAATTAATCTGATAATTAGTGATCATCCAATGTTCAAACAACGATTTGATTTTGCTCGAGTCAAACTCGTTTTTCGAATAAGTAGTCAAAGTAAGAATTCTTGAATTAAATTAAACTACAAAGTTAAATCCAATTCAATTTGTATTTAATAATAATTTACTATTTAATTCCAAATTAAATATTACACTTTATTAACGAACCTTTACGACTTAAATTCCAAATTCAATCGTCACGGGTCTCAAAGCCCGATTAATATCCAATATTAATTTAATTAAAGTCCAATGGGCTTTTAATTAATTTCTTTAAGGCGTGGACTTTTGGTCAACTCGGGTCAAACCCAATAACCAAAATCCAATCCGGGATTTACCCCATAAGCCCAGAAATCAATTTTGGCCCATTAGGCCCAATTAAATAATTAAGGTTCATTAAGTCATAATTGGACTTTATGGATGCAGTTTTGGGCCCAATTGGATCCAACCAAATTGGCCTAAACCTAATTTGGTACAACCAAGCCCAAAAGCCCAATTAGAACCTATAAGGCCCAAATCCAATTTCAAGCCCAATTAAATAACTTATAAAATTCCAAATTCCATAATTAATTAACTTAAGTGTAATACACAATTAATTACCCAATTAACATTTCTAAAACATCAATTAGCCTAATTAATCATGCATTTTAACATCAAATAGTGTCCAACACAATTTAATCAAAATCAAACCCATTTCATGATTTATACTTCTCGGCAATTAGGGGTTTTTTACAATCCGATTCGGTTTCAATCCAATTGAATCCACAATCATCATTTCCCAAATCAATTCAACTCATCTAATGAATCAAAATCAAAAAACACCATGAATTTCAAATTTCTCAGAATTCGGCCAGGCCTTTAATTTTGGGGAAAATTGTCCAATTCAAAATTCAATCCAATTAAACCTCAAATCAACATTACCCAATTGTTTTAAGTCATCCAATGATCAAAAAACAAAAAATTACCAAGACATTTAGGGTTCCAAATTTTCGGCCAAGCCTCCATAATTGGGGAAAATTGTTCTAAACCAATTTTCTTGAAATTGATCATGTACAACTTCAATTAATCAACATCCAAGCATACTTAATCAATCAATTTAACCAAATCATGCTCAAATCGATTTTGCCCAATTTTAAACCCTAAAAATTTCATGCTTGATTTACGCTCAAGATACTATTGTTGGTTTCTAATTAGGTCCCAAGAATCATCAAACAAGCATGAAACAAGTGAATACAACAAATGAGAATGGCGGAATCATACTCACAAGGATCGGTTGAGATGCGGTGTTGAACAAACTGAACTGCCCTCCTCCATGAAGCTCGGCAGTGGGCTGCTCGGTGTGGGGACTGCTCGATTTTGATGTCTTTGGCTCCTCCAAGATTCGGCCATTGATGACTCAATTGAAGATCCAAGCTTCAAGCTTCAAAAGATGATTCCAAGCTCATGTGTTCACTGCCCTCTCACCTTTGTATAAACCCATTGTGTGTGCTAGCACTTGATTTTGCAACAAAATCAACTCTCTTGCTTCTCTTTGTCCTCTCGGTAAAACCAGAAAAGTGAAGGAGAAGAGATGGCTCAAAGCCGAATGAGAAGAGGAGGGAAAAGAGAAAACCGTGTGGTGAGAGAGAGAAAAGAAACTAAAAAAATGTTTTATATATATTTGATTTTCCAAAATCAAATACCAAAAACACTTTTCCATTTTCCAAAAAGTTAAAAAGTCAAAAAGCAAAAGCAATTAATGCTTTTCAATCAACTCACATCAATCAATCAATCAATTGTCATATCACTCAAAGTGACATGTGATTTGACGCTTGATTTGACTTGCGTTACGCACTCGAATTCGAAATGTGAATGCGCTCGTAAATAAACCTGGGCTCGGGTTCGGTAATTCCAAATTAACGAATTTTATGTTGCGACGCAATTAAACGATTACGCCTAGTGAAATCACTATTCACGTCGCTAACGAATTAATTCTAAATTAATTCGTTCGCTCGAATTAAAATCTAATTTTAATTCCGCGTCGAAATCCAATTTCGCATAATATATCGAATATATTATTTTATCGATTAATTCCAAATTAATCGTTCTCTCTCTTTAATTAATATTTTATCCCAGATAAAATATCTCCGTAATTAATCCCAGATTAATTTTCTCTCTCTTCTAATTAATCCCAGATTAATCAAAGTGCGAGTCATACGTCATCGGTGAATCTTCGGGAAGTGACCCATGAGATCCTCGGATATGTTGGGAGTAAATACGGTCGTCGGACTATCCGAACACGTAAGTACCTAGTACTACGTTTGTACCAATTTACAAGACAAGGTTGGCTTCTAGCAAAGCTCCATGCCTAACCAATTCTCCAGAAATATCCTTATAAAAATAAGCGATCTATATCAAGCGTAGTATACCGTAGTATTGCGTATTTCGATCCAGTATCGGACGTTCACGTGCTAGGCCTGGGGTTGGAATTGTGTCTGCCCCGTACGAAGCACATATCGGATGTCTGGAAACTAGTCTCTATAATCGGATATACATGACCTAGTCATAATATCCCGATAGCTCGAGCATTAAGAGAACGAGTTCTGTATCCTATGTGACCATCATCTCCATATGACTGGAGTGATACTTCCGTCTTAACATCACATCCAATACACTACGATTCTCAATATACCCAGCATTGGCGTACACAGAACCTGTTAAAGTCTTGGACGACCGCAACCAAAGCATATTCATTGTCGCAAGTATTAGCGGTGCAAGTCTCATGTTAAGACCAAATACATCTACCCTGATTGCAGAGTCCCATAGACACATAGTCATACTACCAATGGGATTCCGTATGGGTCTATCCAGAGCGAAGCTGTTTCCCATACCATCGGTAAAACACAACCTCCTATTACACTTGCATGAGTATCCTATACCCAAATATATGAGAACTATGTCGTTATGCCCTCACAACGCGCACAATTGTAATACTAGTCTTTTACATATTTATCGATGTCCAATCTCGATAATACTCTGACTAGGGATATTTAATGATTTATCCTTCGTGGACTGATACTGTCTCATATCATTCTCAGTCCAGGAACAAATCACAGGGACCTCCTATCATTTATATATATTGGTGATCTAATCACAAATGATAAGAGTGCAATCTCATTTGTCACATAGTTAATTTGTACAACAACACCGTGATCTGTACAAATAGTGACGATATGGGTCATAATTGTCCAACACTACATACCCTAATTGTGAGATCTTAGATCATTTAAAGAAAGTAAAGATTAACATTCCTTTGTTACATGTGATCAAACAGGTTCTCACATACGCGAAGGTTTTGAAGGATTTGTGCACAATAAAGAGAAAACATCATGTGAAAAAGACTGCATTCCTGACAGAACAAGTAAGTACAGTAATTAACCAGAGGGCCCCACCAAAATACAAACATCTGGGATGCCCCACTATTGCTTGCCGCATTGGCACGTATGAGTTTGGTCAAGCTTTATTAGATTTAGGTACTAGTGTTAATCGCATGCCATATTCTATTTATCTGCAACTCAGACTTGGAGATATTAAACCTACATTAGTGGTTTTACAGTTAACTGACCGCTCTATCAGAAAATCGCGGGGAGTAGTTGAAGATGTTTTACTATAAATTGATAAATTTTATTATTCTGTTGATTTTCTGATTTTAGACACGCAGTCTGTGGTTAACACTGAGTCAAAAATCCCTCTCATCTTAGGTAGACCTTTTCTTGCTACATCTAATGCTCTTATCAATTGCATGAATGGTCTCATGAATATATCATTTGGGAATATGACACTGGAGGTGAACATTTTTCATGTTGAGAAACAACAATGGGATGACGATGAATGCCATTATACATATCTGATAGACACAGTCTTACAGGAGATAGGCTCTAAACCACATGAATCTAGCCCTCCCGAACTGGAACTAATTCCAAAGAACCATAAAAATAGGAAAATGAGAGTTAGTGCTCACTTGAAGATGATCCCTGGAAAGTTAAAAAGGAGGTTGGCAAAATTTTCCATATGCGCAGCCTCAAATCTCAGCCATCAGTAGACCCTGGGGGATCCATGAATACAATGCCGCAGCCAGCCAGAAATTCATTTTCTTGTCTTAATCACCAAGGTCTGCCGAAGAAGAAAGAACATGGTACTACTTGGTCCGCTAAATGGAAGCCACCATGACCACTGGGTGATTGCGTCTTGCTGAAGACATTAAACTTAGCACTATCAAGGAGTCAACCCTTGCATCTATATTTATTTTATTTATTTTATTTTATCTTTTTCTTTACTTTAGTTTTATTTTATTATGAGCTAATTGCCTGTTTATTATTTGCATGCGTATTCACGTAGGTGTTAGCGCAACCTACACAGCTCACACAACCAAAGTCTCACCAGTAGAAGCCTGATCAACTCCATGTCAGGTAGTGTTGTTCCTCACTTCTTATTCTTTATATTTATCTTACATTGAGGACAATGCAATTTTTAAGTGTGGGGGTGTATGCATGTAGTGATAATACATGTTATATAAAAAATTGGTTTTTAGTCATTACTAGTAAAGCATATGTCTAAAGATGAAAATTGTTTGTTTTAGGATGAAATCTTAGAAATGATAAGTTCTTTAATGTACTTTTATCTGATGCCTTGAGTAGTTGATATAGGTTATACTCGTAAGCACTTAATTATAGGTTTTTAGCAGTAAGAACCTATGTAGTTGGCAAAGTGACTAGTTGAAGAAATTACATGTCGATGAATGACTGTTTGCTTAGATGTCTATCCTGATTTGCTAGGGTTATGATGTATGGTTGTAGGCACTGCATTTTGCATATAAGTCCCGATGATGAGTCTCGTACGGAGGTACTACTCTTTAGGTTGCGGAAGTCGCAGGAAATGAATGTCGGAAGGGGAAATTCAGAATAAGTATGTCATCGGATTCAATTCACATGTTCACTACTTTCATTCGTGTTGCGTTCTTGAACACGTTCGAACGTCAATCAGATTGCGGGCTTTCGTGTAGCGTTTGAATCGGCGTTCGAACGGTGTCGGTACTTCTGGTTTTGTTGCTATCCTCACGCCCAAGCCCAATTAGCCCACCAAAACCCACCCAAAAATAATTAAAACATTTAAAACATGTCACAAATTAAAATAATATCCTTCTTAAATTAAATAAATCACATTCCAATCTAAATAATTCTCATACCTAAATAAAAACAAATCAAATATATCCCTTCCCTAATCAAACACCAATTAAGATATTCACTCCCTAAATTAAACACATATTTTCCTTTCATAAACCAATCAAGACACTTCCATTTTTTTGAGGATTCCCTTCCTTACCTAGAAACCCTAGCCTTTGCCTATAAAAGAAACACAAATCCAACCTTAGGACCCCTAGCTCATTCTCACAAAAACACAAAAAGAAATAAACTTAACATTCATACCCAAGGCAAAGCAAGAAGTAAAGAAATAATTCTCTCTTCTCCCCCTCTCATCACCGAAACCATAACCCCTAAACACCATCATCACTGAAACCCCTCCAAAATAGCAAACATCATCACCGAAATAGTCACTTAATTCCTCACTGCCACCACCAAAAGAAACAGTCCCCGAAACTGCACTGCAATGATAAAAAAATCACCCCCTAAACAGCAGCCCAAACACCGAAAATAGTAGCCAAAAATAGTCCCTTAATATAGCAAAACAGTTACAAAAAAAACTGCACTTTAAAACCCTTAAATTACCGCAAGAAACAACAGCAAAACAGAGGAAACGACAGCTCAAAACACCGAAGCAGTGAACGAGAGCAGTGGACTAGTGAACCGGAGGAATTGCGGAGCACCAACCCTTTCGACGGCCGTGTAACGCACTTTCGAGAGACGACCTAAGAGGTTAGACCTGAGGGCACCCTTCTTATTTATTCTCATTTTTTGTTGTTTATTAGAATTCCCTCGCATGAGAGTCGTTTGTTGATATATGTTGTGGTCCTTGAATGAATGGAATATGTGTTCTCTCTTGTGGTATATCGGATGGAAACCCGGACGTAAATTCCATAGCCGAATCTGAATGGACGGTCTTGCGGTTTGCACTCGGGATACAATGCCACGTATCACTTGAGAGATTCACACATTTTGTTTCATCCAACCTTGTATTCGAGCATGATTGGGTTGCTAGCATGTTATTTATCTTTTAAGCATGATTTAATCGTTAGTATGCTATTACTTTCTGCATTTTACTTTCTATGCATTGTGATGTAATGAGCATGGGCTTATTATGTTAGTCCAAAGGTTCTCAATTTGAGGGGAGAAAAGTCCAAAAGGCTACCTTTACGACAATACTTTGCCGCGCCGGACGAAGTGTGTTTGATTGAATGTGAGATACGTTTAATCGGATATATGGAAGTCCACATTATTGTCTCATTCATTTGTATGCATTGTGATGTAATGCGCATGGGCTTAGTATGTTGGTACTTCTGGTTTTGTTGCTAGCCTCACGCCGAAGCCCAATTAGCCCACCAAAACCCACCCAAAAATAATTAAAACATTTAAAACATGTCACAAATTAAAATAATATCCTTCCTAAATTAAATAAATCAGATTCCAAATCTAAATAATTAACATACCTAAATAAAAACAAATCAAATATATCCCTTCCCTAATAAAACACCAATTAAGATATTCACTCCCTAAATTAAACACATTTTTTCCTTTCATAAACCAATCAAGACACTTCCTTTTTTTTGAGAATTCCCTTCCTTACCAAGAAACCCTAGCCTTTGCCTATAAAAGAAACACAAATCCAACCTTAGGACCCCTAGCTCATTCTCACAAAACACAAAAAGAAATAAACTTAACATTCATACCCAAGGCAAAGCAAGAAGCAGAGAAATAATTCTATTTTCTCCTCCTCTCATCACCGAAACCATAACCCCTAAACACCATCATCACTGAAACCCCTCCAAAATAGAAAACATCATCAGCGAAACAGTCACTTAATTCCTCACTGCCACCACCAAAAGAAACAGTCCCCGAAACTGCACTGCAGTGATCGAAAAATCACCCCCTAAACAGCAGCCCAAACACCGAAAATAGTAGCAAAAAATAGTCCCTTAATATAGCAAAACAGTAACAAAAAAAACTACACTTTAAAACCCTTAAATTACCGCAAGAAACAGCAGCAAAACAGAGGAAACGACAGCTCAAAACACCGAAGCAGTGAACGAGAGCAGTGGACCAGTGAATCGGAGGAATTGCGGAGCACCAACCCTTCCGACGGCTGTGTAACGCACTTTCGAGAGACGACCTAAGAGGTTAGACCTAAGGGCACCATTCTTATTTATTCTCATTTTTTTTATTAGAATTCCCTCGGATGAGAGTCGTTTGTTGATATATGTTGTGGTCCTTGAATGAATGGAATATGTGTTCTCTCTTGTGGTATATCGGATGGAAACCCGGACGTAAATTCCGTAGCCGAATCCGAATGGACGGTATTGCGGTTTGCACTCGAGATACAATGCCACGTATCACTTGAGAGATTCACACATTTTGTTTCATCCAACCTTGTATTCGAGCATGATTGGGTTGCTAGCATGTTATTTATCTTTTAAGCATGATTTAATCGTTAGTATGCTATTACTTTCTGCATTTTACTTTCTATGCATTGTGATGTAATGAGCATGGGCTTAGTATGTTAGTCCAAAGGTTCTCAATTTGAGGGGAGAAAAGTCCAAAAGGCTACCTTTACGACAATACTTTGCCGCACCGGACGAAGTGTGTTTGATTGAATGTGAGATACGTTTAATCGGATATACGAAAGTCCACATTATTGTCTCATTCATTTGTATGCATTGTGATGTAATGCGCATGGGCTTAGTATGTTGGTACTTCTGGTTTTGTTGCTAGCCTCACGCCCAAGCCCAATTAGCCCACCAAAACCCACCCAAAAATAATTAAAACATTTAAAACATGTCACAAATTAAAATAATATCCTTCCTAAATTAAATAAATCACATTCCAATCTAAATAATTCACATACCTAAATAAAAACAAATCAAACATATCCCTTTCCTAATCAAACACCAATTAAGATATTCACTCCCTAAATTAAACACATCTTTTCCTTTCATAAACCAATCAAGACACTTCCTTTTTTTTGAGGATTCCCTTCCTTACCTAGAAACCCTAGCCATTGCCTATAAAAGAAACACAAATCCAACCTTAGGACACCTAGCTCATTCTCACAAAAACACAAAAAGAAATAAACTTAACATTCATACCCAAGACAAAGCAAGAAGCAGAGAAATAATTCTCTCTTCTCCTCCTCTCATCACCGAAACCATAACCCCTAAACACCATCATCACTGAAACCCCTCCAAAACAGCAAACATCATCACTGAAATAGTCATTTAATTCCTCACTGCCACCACTGAAAGAAATAGTCCCCGAAAATGCACTGCAGTGATCGAAAAATCACCCCCTAAATAGCAGCCCAAACACCGAAAACAGTAGCAAAAAACAGTCCCTTAATATAGCAAAATAGTAACAAAAAAAAACTACACTTTAAAACCCTTAAATTACCGCAAGAAACAGCAGCAAAACATAGGAAACGACAGCTCAAAACACCGAAACAGTGAACGAGAGCAGTGGACCAGTGAACCGGAGGAATTGCGGAGCACCAACCCTTCTGACGGCTGTGTAACACACTTTCGAGAGATGACCTAAGAGGTTAGACCTGAGGGCACCCTTCTTATTTATCTCATCTTTTTTTTTGTTTATTAGAATTCCCTCGCATGAGAGTCGTTTGTTGATATATGTTGTGGTCCTTGAATGAATGGAATATGTGTTCTCTCATGTGGTATATCGGATGGAAACCCGGACGTAAATTCCGTAGCTGAATCCGAATGGACGGTATTTCGATTTTCACTCGGGATACAATGTCATGTATCACTTGACAGATTCACACATTTTGTTTCATCCAACCTTGTATTCGAGCATGATTGGGTTGCTAGCATGTTATTTATCTCTTAATCATGACTTAATCGTTAGTATGCTATTACTTTCTCCATTTTACTTTTTATGCATTGTGATGTAATACGCATGGGCTTAGTATTTTAGTCTAAAGGTTCTCAATTTGAGGGGAGAAAAGTCCAAAAGGCTACCTTTGCGACAATACTTTGCCGCACCGGATGAAGTGTGTTTGATTTAATGTGAGATATGTTTAATCGGATATATGGAATTCCACATTATTATCTCATTCATTTGTATGCATTGTAATATAATGCGCATGGGCTATCTAGGGTGGATTAAAGGTCCTCTATTCGAGGGAAATGCCTGAAGGCTACCTTTGCCACGATGTTTTGCCGCGCCATTTATTATGTCATTTACCCTTTGCATATCATTGTTTTATTTATGCATGCATTGCATTCTTGTGCGCATGGGCTAACTAGGGTAGATTAAAGGTCCTCTATTCGAGGGAAATGCCTAAAGGCTACCTTTTCCATGATGTTTTGCCGTGTCGGATGAGGTACACTCGATTGAATGTGAAACGTGTTCCATCGGGCACACGAGGTCCTACATTGTGTATTTGTTTATCCATATATATATTTGTGTCATTTCGGATGCCATTTTTGGCAATCTCGTTCGAAAGTTTTTCCAAACGCTACACGAACGTATGCATTCTGTCTCATCTCGTTTGAACGCGTTTATGAACGCTACTCGAACGCGCATGCATTTTATTGTATCATGCATCAGGTCTCATCTCGTTCGAACGCGTTATCAAATGCTATACGAACGCGGACATTCTGTTTATCGTTTAAACGCGTTATCAAATGCTACTCGAACGCTTGCACTCTGTTTGTCGTTCGAACGTGTTATCAAACGTTACTCGAACGCTTGCATTCTGTTTACCGTTCGAACGCGTTTACGAACGCTACACGAACGCGCACACACTGGACAGATTCCTTTATCATGTTTCATGCATGTTTGTTCCTCTGGTCATTCCCTTCCCCATCATATGTTTAGTTAGCTCTCTTCAATATTTATGCACTTAATTGCCTCTCTTTAATATGCATGCTTGTACAATGATTGTTTATTTGCGTCTCTGTATTTATCAATATAATGTGTATATCAAATTATATGCTTGCAGTTATGCCAATTTATGCATGAACTTAGAAGTAGATTATCCTTGGAAATATATGTTGCTTAGGTTTGGCTAGATTATTGCACAAATCATATCATTACAAGTGGCATAAGTAAAGGACCATTCCGAACCCAATGGTTTGAGGTCTTCCCTTGCGAGGGGTGAGTGCGGCCTTAAATCATTTTCCCAGTTCACACCGGGTGGCAACTCCATGTTATTTCTCCGGTTTAGTTCCCCCGTGGGCTATTCCGTACTCCCAACCGGGCCGTGAGCCTAGAAAAGCGTCGTCCACTTCTGTGTCCTACAATGGTATGGTTAAAAATAAAAGCAGAAAGTTTTGAAAGAAAGAAAAACAAAAGAAAAAGAAGAAATTAAATCACCTATAACCGATAAGCATGAAGCTATCTATGGGCGAGTGTTAGGACCACCATGAGGAGAAATACTACCTTAAAGGGTATGTGTGTTGAAAAAATAAAATATTTTGAAAGAAGAAAAAAACACCATACCATACTGAGCACAGAAAGGCAATTACAGAGCATAATTGAGATATGTAGGTTGGTTTAACCCATCCGATCCCAATTTTTAAATGAAATCATTGATTTGGCTTACCAAGCAGTCGAGCTGTGAATGAACCTTTACACACTGTGAGTCTGGCTTAGATGATTTATTCAAGGACTTGGATTTGAGTTACGTTGAGTACTTTGAATATTCTATGATTTCATTGTTAGGCATTCTTTGAGGACAATAATATGTGTAACTATTGGGACTATTTTCATTTTCTTATTTATGCTTGATTGCATATGTTTTGAATGGCGTTTGTGGGTGACGTCGCTGTATGCCCTAACGAGACTATAACTCATCCATTAGGGCCACCTAGGGGTTTAAAGTCTTGTTGCATATGCTAAATGCAATCGTGATCCTTACAAAAGTGGCTTAGATAGTTTTTATTTATTTATTTATTTTTAATTTAGTTTAGTTCATATTTTCTTTTTGCGCTTGAATTGCTAGGGACTGGCAATAAGCTGGTAAGGGATTGTGATAAGTGCATGAAAATGTACTTTGAACATCGCTAACTCTACTTGATTATCATGTATTTAATCTTAATTATAGTTTATTTTGTGTTTTTTTGTTAGGAAGCAATGAAACATGGAGTTTGGAGCAATTACATATGTTTCGGGACCTTACGGACACATCAGAAGCACACGGGAAGATCGAAAGCACAGAAAGCAACAAATCAGAAAAGAAGCAGCAGGCGCCGCGGCGCCCAAGTTCTGACGTCGGAGCCCCCTCAGTAAATTATGCCCATACAAACCACCCGAGAGTAGGGCGCCGCAACCTCTACTTTCTGGCGCCGCTGCATCTCGGAAGACCCCAGAAACTTAATTCATACGTGTTTGATGCGCACAATGACTTCGAGAATTCCCTATATAAACCCAAGTTCATCCAAAACCCTAAAAAGGGAGAAAACAGAGAGAAAACACACAACAAATAGTGGAAGTCTCATATTTGAGAGAGAAGAATGAGGAAGCTTCATGCCAGACAGGATGCTCATCCGATCTATCAATGCTATGTCCATCTTCTCTATAGAGAACTAATCTCCTAGGTAAAGCTAAGGATGAACTCTTGTAATTAAGTTCTTATATTTATGTTTTTGATTCTTAAATGCTTTTCAACGTTTAATACAATTGATATTTTGTTATTCTTTATTATCTTTCGATTATGAATCCAGAGATTGTGTTTTACCAATTTACATATAAGAATAGTCATGCTTCTTATATGTGTGATTGGGGAACCCAGTTGTGACTGGTTATTGGGGAACCCAGTTGTGACTGGTAATGTTGTTTTATGAGTTGATCTTCTGCTGCAGTATTACCTGAGGGTATATTGTCGACGTTAGATTGGTCATAACGATAACTCTGTGTGTTGTTAACATAGAGAAAGTAATTCATCGTTTACCTCAGAATTTAATATGTTTGGAATTGAATATCTTTCGATTGTTGGTTTGGGATGTCAAACATTCAATTGAGTAATAAAAGGAATCAATAACTTAATATAAGAATTTGATACAAGAGAGATTCTCGATGCTTTGCTGTTTTTTCTTTACTGATAACTCTTAAGTAATTCTCATAGTTTTTATTTTACATTACAAATTCAATCTATCTCTTTAATTAAGTTATTACTAACGTTTTCATTAAGTGAATTAGTTCCTTGTAACCATCTCTCTGAGGAATTGACACCTCAACTATACTGCGATAACCACAAGTACTTTTTGGGCTTAATCAGATACTAGATCTCCCGTTTAGTTATTTAAAATTATTGTTTAATGGTTGTTTGATATATGATATCTGAACTTGCGACTATTGGATAGTTACTTGTTCTTTATAAAATAATTGTTAAATATTTTAATATGACTAGTAGTGTCATTGATGAAGAGATAAACATTATAAAAAATATTCGGTAAAGTAAATAATTTAGACAAATCATTTATGAGATGTTATCAATTAAGCATTAGATACTTATTATGTATGGTAAATGATGGTATGATACGAGTTTACATTGCATATCCTCATCCATTTAATGAATATTGTATTCAAGAATGTGATTAAATCTCATGTAATCAATGATTATCATTGTAGCATGAGATTTATTAAACTAATACATTGGATATATGTAGTTTAATGAATTATAAATTGCCTTTGATATTTTTCTTTACTTCATAACTTAGTTAATGAGTTTTCATGACCTAGTTACGTGTTTCTAAAACAATACATATTGAATGTCTTGAATGGTTCAAGAACTTTCAATATGTTTCTGATGAAACGCAGATATATTATTTTGACTGGTTCAAAAATATTCGATTGGATGTTTTAAAAATTGTATCTTTAAAATTCATTGTGAGTCTTTGAATTATTCAAAGATGTTTGATACGATCAAACATATGAATTTATGGCAATAAGTTATAAAATTATTTAATGAATACGATTCTTACTCAATATTATTCTTCTACGATTCTATCATGATGGAATTGGATAGTGGGAGGAATCGAATCTTATATGATTTGATTCGTTTGATATTGAGTATTACCGAATTAATTACAATATTATTGGGGTTATGCTCCAGTAACACTATATTCATCCTTTTAATTAATGTTCCATTAGTTTCCACAGTTACGTATTTGATATGCATAAGTAGAAAATTCGAATCTTGAAAAGTTTAAGATTTGAATCTTTCTTTTGTATAATGGTTATATAATTGAAATTACTTAGGCCTCAGAGGTACAAGTAAAAATTTATCATTTATTCTATTTAATAGAATATTTTATTATATTTGATAGAAAATCTTTTCTACGATCCCGAGTAATAAAATTATTTTATTACTTGTGTGTAACATCGGATGTTAACCATTGTAGAAAAGACTTGACTTATTGAAGTCCAATGTGAGAGTGATAAACTATAAATGGAACTGCATAATTAATAAGATGAAAAGACCCTAAGACATCTTCTGTATAAGTTCAATAGGATTTCATAATCATTTATAAGGTATTTGATACTTAATGGTTCTGTTGTTTTCTTATTGAAGAAAATTATCTTATAACTTATAGTGTGAGCGATATTTGATATCGATTCCAGAAGTTAGATTAGATCGTAGATCTAAGATTGTTCATAGCTTACTACGATCAAGTTTTGAACTTGATTGAGCTTTCGTTATGAATTGTTCATAAAATGTGAAAAGGATTTGCGCAGCGAAAGTAAAGTTAGCTTGTTAAAGGTTTGTCCTTTATAGTATGACAGTAAGAAAAGTTATATTCAACAATCTACTATAGATCCTGAGGAAACTCGTCTCTAGTCGCACTAATTGGACAATTAATGATCTGTTGGTTAATGTTAATATTAAAATATGTGTTTTAGCAAGTAATGCAAAGTGGCATTTTTTGAATGGCTTCTCCGGATAAGAGATCAGTTGTGATTTCTTTGTTTTGAAGAGTTCATTCTGAAATGGCCCTAGAGTTTGTGTTCTGCTAAGATCACAGTTTGGTATACTAGCTTATAGAGCCTATTGTAGACTCAGGTGAGCCTTCCGGTAATCTGTGTTCTCTAATTTTGATATCAGTAGATTGTCTGATTTTATCAAAGTATAAAGACTATATGTGTGACAGTTAGTATAACTGTTTGACAGTTAGTGTGTGTCTTATATATAGTATTCATCTTTCATGAAGGATGATTCCTTTGTCGAAAGAGAATTTGATTAGAATGTCTAGTCAATTTTATGCATCATAGGATGATCGCATAATGAATAGTATATTATGTGCGGTTAAAAGATATTAATTTAATCGTAATTGTTACGAAGTATTTTGATATGTTATCGATCATAAGATGTGTTTTGAAACATGTTCTTTGTTATCTTTGAGGTAGTAAGAATGAGTTTCTTATTCATGGAGAATATAGTCTGCAACCACGAAGGTCTGATTAGTTTTGAGTCTAATTATGATGATAGACGTTATATGTCATAAAGAATCAGAAAAGATGCAGTGGGAGTGTCACGAATTATTCTACTATGTAAGTGGAATTAATTGTAACTTATAAAGTATTGACTTATGAAGTTGCAAAGTGACCTTATAGATTATAAGTTCTTGATATTGATGTTATGTTTGCAGTTGTCTGCATAGTGTTTTGATCTTGATCCATAAATACTTGGACAATTCAGTAGTTATAGAATAATATTGATATTGCATCTGAGTCATATTGATGTATAATACAAAATATAAATGATGCTAGTGTAGGACACAGAAATTGACGACGCTGTTCTAGGCTCGCGGCCTAGTTGGAATACGGAATAGCCCGTGGGGGAACTAAACCGGAGAAATAACATGGAGTCGCCACCCGGTGGGAACCGGGAAAATGTGATTTAAGACCGCACTCACCCATCGCAAGGGAAAACCTCAAACCGTTAGGTTCAGAATGGTCCCTTACTTATGTCACTTGTAATGATATGATTTGTGCAATAAACTAACCGAATCTACTCAACATGTATCCTCAAAGGTAACTTAGATCTAGTCCGCATTCATCAAAATAAATCTTATGACTAAGTTCGCATGCTTTAAAAATAAGTCATTATAACGGCAATCATATAATATCACACAACGAGCATGTCGAATCATCAAACACAAAGAACAAATAAATAACTACTCAAACAAAACCTAAACTAAATTCGTAATGCAAAATCAAAGTATTAAATCATGCATAAAGAAATAACATAGTCATACTTAAAAATAAACAATATTCTAGACTAAATCATGCTTAGATAAATAAATAACCTACTAGATTAAATCATGCTAAATAAATAAATAATCTACTAACTACATCATGCTCAAATACAAGATTGGATGAAATGAAATACGTGTGTCTCTTAAGTAGTACGTGGCATTGTATCCCGAGTGCAAATCGAAATACCATCCATTCGGAATTGGCTACGGAATTTACGTCCGAGTTTCCATCCGATATACCACAAAAGAGAACACGCATTCGGTTCATCCGGAATTCACATCATGCATCAATCCATAACATTCATGCAAAATAAAGTATTAAAATAAATAAAAATGAAAGATAATAAATAAAAAGGTGCCCTCAGGTCTAACCTCTTTTGTCGTCTCTCGAAAGCGCGTTACACGGCCGTTGGAAGGGTTGATGCTCCATAACTCTTCCGGTTCACTAATCCATCATTTTTCCGCATTGTTTCACTGTTTGGGCTGCTGTTTTCACTCTGTTTCACTGCTGTTTTCGCTGTATTTTCTTGTCATTGTTTTAAGGCAACTTAAGGATTGTTTTGCGGGTTATTTGGACTGGTTTGGGCTGCGGTTTTTTGACTATTTTGGGGGCAGTTTTTGGACTGTTTTTAGTGCGGTTTTAGGGCTGTTTGGGGGCGTTTTCTGGGGTGGTAAGATGCGGCAAACTGGGCAGTGCAGTGGGTGTAATTTGCGGCAGTTTTTGTGTGTGCAGGGAGTGCAGTGAGGGCTGTGATATGCGGCTGTTTTTGAGTGTTTTATGCGTGCCGTTTGGAGTGGTGATGTGAGGCTATTTGGGCAGTACAATGGAGGGGTTATGCGGCTATAGATGGACTGGTTTTTGGGTGTTTATACGTGTAATTTGGAGTGGTGATATGCGGCTGTGAAAGGTAGTGAGAGGGGTGGTGATATGCGGCTATATGGACTGGTTTTGATGGTGGTTTGTTGGACGGTAATGGGGGATTTTTCTGTGCTAGGCGTGAATTAGCTTTGATGTTTCTCTTGAATATTATGCGTGAATGCTAGGGGTTTAATGTGTTGGTGAATGGTTCTTTTTATAGGCAAAGGGATGAGGGCTTTCCTTGTTTGAGAAGGAGAATGATTTGTGCATTAAAGGGAATATCTTTTAAATTAGTATGTGATAAGGAAAATCTTTTAATTAGGGAAATGATTTGATTTAATTTGATTTATTCTTTTTTAGTTAGGGATATGATTTGATTTGTATCTTTTAATTAGGGAATGTAATTTAAGTGGATTAGGAAAGTATTTGATGGGATTTCTTTAATTTTGGAAGGGGATTTGGCTTGATTTATGCATGTGTTTAATGTGTTATTTTATTATTTAGGAAGGCTATGGGCGTGTGGCTTGCTCTTGTTTGGGCGTGTGGGCTTGGTCCATTTAGTGGGCTTGTTGTGTGGTTTAGTGGTGTGCGGGTTTGGTGTGTGTCTTGCGGGGTTTTGGGCTAAGGATGTGTTTTGAAACAGAGGTCCAATAAGCGAACCCGAAGCTAATCCAGCAAATTAAATCCAACAAAAATGTCAGTTCTTGACTCTTCCCTTCCGACGTCCGCTTCACGTGGCTTCCATGAATTAAAGAGGAGTGTCTCCGTACGAGACTCATCATAGGGACTTATATGTAAAAATGCAGTGCCTACAGTCGCCCCCACTTTGATAGGGCTTGTGCAGTGTGTGACAATGACAATCCTATCAAAGTTTATTCAATGCATTTTTAAACCCAACGGTTTGAGGTCATCCCTGACTTGCATGTTGCTTCGAACTGAGTTAATGAGAGGTGGTCCATTCCCGAACCATTGTTGTGATGTTGTCCATTCCCGAACCGTTACTGGGAGGTGGTCCATTCCCGAACCGTGCTCCATTCTCGGAGTGCCATTCCCGACTTGTTCATTCCCGAACCTTACTCTATTCTCGGATTACCATTCTCAGCTTGTTCATTTTCAGACTCTACTCCATTCTCAGATTACCATTCTCGGCTTGTTCATTATCGGACTCTGCTCCATTCTAGGATTTCCATTATCGGCTTGTTCATTCTCAAACCTTGCACCATTCTCAGATTACCATTCTCGGCTTGTTCATTCTCAAACTCTACTCCATTCTCGGGTTCCCATTCTCGGCTTGTTCATTCTCGAACCTTGTTCCATTCTCGGATTGCCATTCTCGGCTTGTTCATTCTCAAACCTTGTTCCATTCTCGGATTGCCATTCTCGGCTTGTTCATTCTCGAACCTTGTTCCATTCTCGGATTGCCATTCTCGGCTTGTTCATTCTCGAACCTCCATTCTCGGATTTCCATTCTCGGCTTGTTCATTCTCGAACTCTGCTCCATTCTCGGCTTGTTCATTCTCGAACCTCCATTCTCGGATTTCCATTCTCGGCTTGTTCATTCTCGAACCTTGTTCCATTCTCGGATTGCCATTCTCGGCTTGTTCATTCTCGAACCTCCATTCTCGGATTTCCATTCTCGGCTTGTTCATTCTCGAACTCTGCTCCATTCTCGGCTTGTTCATTCTCGAACCTTGTTCCATTCTCGGATTGCCATTCTCGGCTTGTTCATTCTCGAACCTTGTTCCATTCTCGTATTGCCATTCTCGGCTTGTTAATTCTCGAACCTTGTTCCATTCTCGGAGTGCATACCCGGCAAGACTAATACTAATAATGATGTGGGCTTCGCCCCCAGACTGTCAAACCCGGCCAGAATGATACTGATGCTAATGTGGGCCTCGCCCCCAGAGTGCTATACTCGGCAGGACTGATATTGATGCTGATGTGGGCCTCGCCCCCAAAGTGCCATACTCGGCAAGACTAACACTGGTAATGACGTGGGCCTCACCCTCAGGACTCATCCCCAAAACTGATATTGATGATGTGATGGTTTATTTCAACATACTATACTGCCTCTCATGAGATAATCCTGATAGCTAGACATATTTTCATCCTCAATTAATGCTTCGCGTCGAAACCTGAGAACCTTCAAAGTACTGATACACTCAATTCCGATCGTCTGAATAGGTTATCTGAACTAGACTCGAGTGTGTGTGTGCCAAGGCTCTTTCGCAGCTTAATCCTTAAGTATGGCAACTTGATGATTTCATCTCGGAGAATCGGACCAGTGGGTCTAACCAATCTAGATGTCTTGATCACACTCTGTGATTACTTCGTCATACTCAACATGATATGGTCTTCTTCTTTTTTCTTGTCTCTTTCTTTTCATTTTGAACTTTCTTATTTTCTTTTTCTTTTTATTCTTTTTCTTTTTTCTTTCTTTGACACACCTACCATTTAAGGTAGCATTTCTCCTAATGGTGGTCCTGATACTCGCCCATGGATAGCTTCACGCTTATTGGTTATAGGCGGTCTATTTTTTCTTTTTCTTTTCATTGTAAAGACTTTCTCTTTTTTTCCAACCATATCATATATCGTAGCATAAGTAAACCAGAATGGACATCCAGGCAAACGGTCATTCACTGATCTACCATCTCTTCAACTAGTCATCATGCCAACTACTCAGGCTTCTACTGTTGAGATCCCGTAATCAAGTGCTCGTGAGTCTAGCCGAGATCAACTACTCAGAATACCGGATGAGAGCACATCTTGCACTTATCGTTTCTAAGGTTTCTCCCTACAGCAAACAGTGTCATCATCGGACATATGCTTAACTATCAAAGACTTCTTCTTTTTTTTCACTTATTCATTCCTTTCAACCTCTGATAATGTGTGCTTCGCCCCCTTGGTTTCCTCCCTGAAAAACCGTTTATACTGTTTTGTTGCTCTTGCTTGTGTTTTGCTGCTTTTCCTTCTTTTCTTTGAGACCTGCGAACACAAACAAAACAACAGAATAAAAAAATGCGCGCATGTGATGTGTACGTATGCATGTGTGGAGGTACTCCCTGTTCCTGATGGGTTAGCCCCTCATTGTGCTCCTTGGCGCCATGTGCCTATGCATGTCTCTGGTTGCCCCCTGGGTCTGCTTATAGTTTCCTCATGCCGGTTCTTTTCTGGTGATTGTGCAGTTCTCTTTTGTTCGAAACCTGCAAACACAGAACAAACAAAAAAATTGGAAGTATGTTACGTATATGCATGCATACATGGATTTCCTATCCCTTTGGGTTAGGTCTTCTGCCAGTTCTCCCAGTAACTGCTCTGTCTCTTCTCTTTCTCAGGCAAAATATTGCTTCAACATGTCCACGTTGATTGGCTCGGTGAACTCGTTCCCTTCCAAGTCTAACAGTCTCACTACCCTGTTTCCCATTACTTTCTGGACTATGTAGGGTCCTTCCCAATTGGTTCTGAACATTCATCTCGGGTCTGTCGTCGACGGCTTCGACTGCTTAAGCACCAGATCACTGTTTCTGATTTTTGTAGGACGCACATTCTTGTTGAAGGTTCGAGCCAACCTCTTCTGGTATATCTGCATGTGATGTAAGGACTTCATTCTCTTCTTATCGAGCAATACCAACTGTTCAAATCTCTGCGAGGCCCATTCTTGTTCAGGTAACTCTGCTTATGCTAATACCCTTATAGACTGTATCTCAACTTCCACCGGCAGTATTGTTTCCTTTGCCTTTCAAGCTTCTTAAACACTTCATCTGAATGCCATTCGTTTGTCTATTGTATATTTCTCCCTTCAAACTAACATATTGAGAAGCCAACTTCTGAATGGCTATCCTGTTTTTTCTACTTGCTTCTTTCAGGAATTCCTCGTGTTCTAAGCATCGTTGAATATCATAGTACCAAGGTTTCCCATCATCGACTTCTACTTCCAAGATTCTTTCAATCTCATAAACTGGTTTGCTTACCATCGTCAACATTAGAGGTCTCATCACCAACTTCTCTAGATTTTCCCAAGTTGCGGCAGGTATAGCCAATGCGTCTGCCATTTGGTTCTCTTCTCGCGGCAAGTGCTGGAACTTACAATCGGGGATGGCCTGTTCCAGACTCATGAGGTGGAACAAGTAAGGTTTCAACTGTTCTTCTTTTAATTCCCATTATCCTTGCAGTTGTCGGACTACTAACATCGAGTCTCCGTAAACCTCCATGTTCTTGGCTTTTGAGGTTATGAATGTCGTCAGTCCAAAGGCGCATGCTTCATACTCAGCCATACCATCATCAAAGATAGGGATATCATCACTCAGTCTGTTTGGAGGGTCCTCACGCCCCACATTCTCATAGCCTCCCCCAGCACGGGGCATAAACCATATTAGCCATAGCGGCGGTCAAAGCTTGCAACTGCTCGGTAACCATAGTGAGACTAGTCTCCAACTGATCCATACGAGATACCTCGTTCTCTGATTCGTTCATGTTTACTAACGGGTTTTTGATGAGTTTTCCCTCTTACCCCTAACCTAACGGATATCTATGATGGCTTTTAAGACACAAAAGGGTAAACATGATGCGTGTATGCATGAGATGCATGAGATGCTTATGATGTATGAGATATATAAGTCGGCCCATTATCATTTTAAATTATTCAATCATACTATTGGCGGTGCAAACTTGTCCCAGTTGAAAAGGCCCAACAGGTTTACACTTTTGCGATAACATGGCTAAACAACTTCAAATGATAAAAGGCCTAAACACAAAATGGCCCATTGGCATTTCAGAAGCTTTTGGCCCAATTGCCATAAAGCACGGATTCGTCCTAGTTTAAATGGCCCAACAGGCCCATACCTCATGACAAAAAGTCCAACTGAATCCACATGACAACGGTCTTAAACGCAAGCATAATAGAATAGTTTCTATTGGTCCTACAACTACAGTTCACATGTGAGTTTACGGGAGTGTAGACAAAGGCTCCCGCTGACGAATGATTGCCCACAACTAGGACTCCCCACTCAAGGGTTCGAGTGACTAAGTGAGCACACTTTTTTTATACCTTAAGGTATGTGCCGACGAGTTATGGTGCGTGACTAACTATCAAATGGATTTCCTATTGTAGATTCCCCAGAGGGAGGGTGGAGCGAACTCTCTTAAATACCCAAGCCTCTTAGGCTCTTATCGCCTTGGTGATAGGAATAAACAACAAGTCCTCCAAATTGGTCTGTCACAGTGAGCTGTGGGTAATGATTATTTAGGTGTCTTCACAGCTTTTCCTTATAGAAATGTAGTGAATGAAGGAAGACACCAAACCATTACCTAGCTTTAATAATTCCTTTGATTAAACCCCTTCAACCCATGGTAGACACGGTTAACTAAAGCACAAATCACAATCATTACAACACATTATTTCGCGGCCAATTCTCTATCCCCATTGGAGTCGCCAGACTGTAAGGCACAGAAATTGACGACGATGTTCTACGCTCGCGGCCTAGTTGGGAGTACGGAATAGCCCGCGGGGGAACTAAACCGGAGAAATAACATGGAGTCGCCACCCGGTGTGAACCGGGAAAATGTGATTTAAGGCCGCACTCACCCCTCACAAGGGAAGACCTCAAACCGTTGGGTTCGGAATGGTCCCTTACTTATGTCACTTGTAATGATATGATTTGTGTAATAAACTAACCGAATCTACTCAACATGTATCCTCAAAGGTAACTTAGATCTAGTCCGCATTCATCAAAATAAATCCTATGACTAAGTTTGCATGCTTTAAAAATAAGTCATTATAACGGCAAGCATATAATATCACACAACGAGCATGTCAAATCATCAAACACAAAGAACAAATAAATAACTACTCAAACAAAACGTAAAATAAATTCGTAATGCAAAATCAAAGTATTAAATCATGCATAAAGAAATAACATAGTCATACTTAAAAATAAACAATATTCTAGACTAAATCATGCTTAGATAAATAAATAACCTACTAGATTAAATCATGCTAAATAAATAAATAATCTACTAACTACATCATGCTCAAATACAAGATTGGATGAAACGAAATACGTGTGTCTCTTAAGTAGTACGTGGCATTGTATCCCGAGTGCAAACCGTAATACCATCCATTCAGAATTGGCTACGGAATTTATGTCCGAGTTTCCATCCGATATACCACAAAAGAGAACACGCATTCCGTTCATCCGGAATTCACATCATGCATCAATCAATAACATTCATACGAAATAAAGTATTAAAATAAATAAAAATGAAAGATTATAAATAAAAAGGTGCCATCAGGTCTAACCTCTTTTGTCGTCTCTCGAAAGTGCGTTACACGGCCGTCGGAAGGGTTGATGCTCCGCAACTCTTCCGGTTCACTAATCCAACATTTTTCCTCGTTGTTTCACTGTTTGGGCTGCTGTTTTCACTACGTTTCGCTGCTATTTTTGCTGTATTTTCTGGTCACTGTTTTAAGGCAACTTATGGACTATTTTGCGGGTTATTTGGACCGGTTTGGGCTGCGGTTTTTTTGACTGTTTTGGGGCAGTTTTTGGACTATTTTTAGTGCGGTTTTAGGGCTGTTTGGGGGCATTTTCTGGGTTGGTAAGATGCGGCAAACTTGGCAGTGCAGTGTGTGTGATTTGCGGCCATTTTTGTGTGTGCAGGGAGCAGAGTTTGCGTGCAGTGAGGGCTGTGATATGCGGCTATTTTTTAGTGTTTTATGCGTGTCGTTTGGAGTGGTGATGTGAGGCTATTTGGGCAGTGCAATGGACGGATTATGCGGCTATAGATGGACTGGTTTTTGGGTGTTTATGCATGTAATTTGGAGTGGTGATATGCGACTGTGAAAGGCAGTGAGGGGGGTTGTGATATGCGGCTATATGGACTGGTTTTGATGGTGGTTTGTTGGACGGTAATGGGGGATTTTTCTGTGCTATGCGTGAATGAGCTTTGATGTTTCTCGTGAATATTATGCGTGAATGCTAGGGGTTTAATGTGTTGGTGAATGGTTCTTTTTATAGGCAAAGGGATTAGGGCTTTCCTTGTTTGAGAATGAGAAGAATTTGTGCATTAAAGGGAATATCTTTTAAATTAGTATGTGATAAGGAAAATCTTTAAATTAGGGAAGTGATGTGATTTAATTTGATTTATTCTTTTTTAGTTAAGGATATGATTTGATTTGTATCTTTTAATTAGGGGATGTAATTTAAGTGGATTAGGAAAGTATTTGATGGGATTTCTTTAATTTTGGAAGGGGATTTGGCTTGATTTATGCATGTGTTTAATGTTTTATTTTATTATTTATGAAAGCTATGGGCGTGTGGCTTGCTCTTGTTTGGGCATGTGCGCTTGGTCCATTTATTGGGCTTGGTGTGTGGCTTAGTGGTATGCTGGCTTGGTGTGTGTCTTGTGGGGTTTTGGGCTAGGGATGTGTTTTGAAACAGAGGTCCAACAAGCGAACCCGAAGCTAATCCAGCGAATTAAATCCAACAAAAATGTCAATTCTTGACTCTTCCCTTCCGACATCCGTTTCCCGCGGCTTCCACGACTTAAAGAGGAGTGTCTCCGTACGAGACTCATCATAGAGACTTATATGCAAAAATGCAATGCCTACAGCTAGTTAAAGGAAATGTTTTGGGTTTGTTGGAAAAACTTAATGTGTTATATCGGGCTTACTTGTTGTTGCATACCTCTTGAGTGCTAGGTCAGCTCTTGAGGACCATGCATATGTAATACATATTTAGATGTGTATATGATACCGTGGATTGACACTAGAGCAAGTGGGAGAAAGTTTTAGGGTTGGTGCTCGGAGTGCCAATCTAGATCGTATTTATGTCCGATTCATGAATACAAATAATTCCTTTTTCCGTAACATTACTTATTTATGGTAGTACTTCTTGTTTTTATATATGTATTCGATCTAATTACGATTAGATTGAAACTAAATAGGATTTAGTTATATGTATATATTAGACAAGACCCGATAATATATAATGTAGTGCATAGTTACAAAGTAGTTTGTTATTGACATTGGGAACTATCACTACTAGAATTATATTATCAAATAAAGTTCATGGTTAAGATTTACTAACACGGGTCGGTTAGTAAAATCTGCTGAGACCAATACACGTCGTATATCGAGACTTGGTCCGATGGTTTATCCCAATGAACCATGAGTTTGGGGAGAATCGTATAGATGTGTAGGTATTTATTTTGGATAAACACTAAATGACTCACCGAATATTTCCTAATAGATGGTACACCAACGTCAATAGGAATCTTCTCGGGTCAAGTGAGCATAGTAGTCCTTCGACTTGAGATACCACTGTGGATGTATGAGGTAGCCTCCACACTTTGATGGTAGTCACATCACCGATCTATTTAGATCAGACCTCCTCATGTTCGTTGTGTGTGGACTGATCCTCAGGATATCCTATGCGTATCAAGATAGGATTCGTCAGTTCTGTGTACAGAGCATAGGTATTCAATATGGAATTAGCAATATGTTAAATCCATGGGCCCATGGTACACTGTAGAAGTAAGTTCTAAGTGTTATTAAGAGATTGCTAATAGAATCATTGACAATATTATACCTATAGAGATTTGAAGTTTTTATCTATATCTCTGGAATAATCCGAATACCTGTGATGGAGGGATTATACGTATGCAATGACCTTGACCTGTATGATTCAGCGAGTTTATCTGTGGTCGTCATAATTTACAGGTGGGTAGATTATGGACACGAAATTGGATTTCATGACGGATATGCCTGAATCTAGAGAGTCTCACTAATGAAACATACTTATAGAGCACTAGGGCAACTATTATAAATAATATTGATTTTTTATAAATCGTTTAACAATTAAACGAAAAGATACATGTTTAAAGGTTTATCCGACCATTTCTTAGTTAATGTGTATTGAATTTAATACATGATTTTATTAAATACACATTAATTAATTATCAAATAAAGTATTTGACACATGTCATAAATATATGTATTATGGTATATTTAAAGTAAATATAATACATATATTTAGATATTTATTTTAGATAATTATCTAATTATTTAATTATTAAATAATTAGAATTATTTACTACATTTATCTTTGTCATGATTATGGTTAGACTTGGCCAAGTGTAATTTGTTACACTTGTATTTACTTTAAGGAAATAAAATTCAAATTGGACTTTGCTACCTTTAATTTGGATTAAAAAATTACAATTCCAATTTTCCATTTATGCCATCATTTTCGGCCAACCCTACATATATAAGGGTTTCATTTTTCATTTGCTTCACTTTATGCTAAGCCAAAAAGGATTACAAAAGAAGAGATTTGAGAGAGAAAACACAAAGTGCTAAAGCTTAAAAGTTAAGAAAAGCTTGGAAATCAAAGGTATTTTCATTCCTTCCTTTTCTATGAAATTTTTTCTATTATTTTGGTAGTGATTGGAAATCACCTAAACTTATATTTGACAATTTAGGACCAAAATGATCAAAATGTAAAATATTTGGGGCTCACAGCAATAAGGAAAAATCTGGAAATTTTTTTTTAGGTTGCGTTTTAATGTATATAAGATACATAAATCATTTTGATAGTGATTGGATATCACCTAATCTTGTATTTGACAAATAAGGACCAAAATGAACAAAATACAAACTGTTTGAGGCATTTTCATAATTATGGAAAATCTGGAAAATTTTTCAGATTTATGTTTTTAATGTATATTTGATGTAAAAATTATTTTGGCTGTGATTGGAAATCACATAAGCTTGTTTTGAACAACTTATGACTAAAATGATGAAAATGGAAAGTTTTAGATTGTATGGTAATTTACTGAAATTCTGATTTTTGGGTTAATAATTATGTTTTTGAGTATTTAGTGATTAAAATAAATAAGTTTATTTTAATTACCCAAGAAAAATTAAAGAAATCGGAAAACTTGATTTTCCCGCATTCCGCTGCTTAACCCAGGTATTTTGGCCAAAACCCCAACAATAAGACCTATCAGCCTGTATGTATACCATAAGGGGCTAATGTATCCATATTAGTGAGTCACGATTCTTAAGACTTTGGCTAAAGCCGATCACCTACGGTTGATCGCATATACATCAGAAATAGTGTTCTCATTAATTCTAAAGAATCGTAGACATATCTACAATATGAGATGTGTGCCTTGAAGACTTGATGGTATAATCTATATTTCCTAATCATAACTCGGATAGCCTACGACGGAAGGATTGTCAAATATATGTGATGACCTCGACTTGTATAGTTCAGAACGGTCTTTCGTGTTCTTCACAATTTCGAAGGTAGCCGAATTGCGTACATATGAGCTAGGCTTATATGACGAACGTGTCTAGACTTAGAGAGTCCCACATTAGGAAGTGTACTTTTTGAGCACTCAAGTAGCCAATTATATTTGATAATAATAATATTTGATATTATAATTATCAATTAAAATATTTAAGTGTTATTGGATAATATTAATCATTTACTAGACCAATTGAGATTAATTAGATTAATCCAAATTTATTTAATAGTTAAATAAATAATTACACAATGGCATTATTATAATTTAATAAATATCTCTACAATTGGGGGATATTTTGATAATTATAAAATATTTAATAATATGTGTATTTGGTTTGATTTAATTGGGTTAATCAAGCGGTTAAACTTTTGGCTTAATTTAATTGGATTAATCAAGCGGGTAGACAAAGTTGATTAGTTACACCTAATATACATATTTAGACAAATTGTATTAAACCCACCAAAAAGTTGATTAAAATTTTTATTAATTAAAAATTCAAAGCTTAATCATAAAAGATAAGCTTAGGCATTTTTGATTAATAAGTCTCAACCGAAAGAAAATAATTGTGCGAGAAGCTTTGGAATATCTCTACAATTTTACAACTTTGAAGATTTAATTTTTCATCTAAGCTTGCTAGGTAAGTTTGACGTTTTCTAATAAGGTATGTTTTCATTAATGACTTCATATGATTATTGAAACATGTGGTGATGTATTATGTATTTGATTCATAATAACATAGTTTAAAAGTTGAAATAACGTTAAGATTTGTGTTTATATGCTTCAGAAATATTAAAACACAATTTGGTTGTGATTGGGTCAAGATTTATGTAGGTTGGATATAGAACACAAAATTTAGAGTTTTGAACTCTAGATAACAGTTTAGAACTATTATTACAATTATAGAATCATCTGACCACCTTTAAGTGACCTAAAATTGTTCAAGGGTTACTTTTTTGTGGGATTCTTATTTGGTTTGTATTTTAGATTCAAGTTTATGCATATATGTATTTTGGATACATTTATGTTTTATAAAAAAAATTGATATTTTAAAAACATAATTTTTGTTCTTTAACTATTTTTGATGTGTTTAAATGTGTTGATGTTGATTTTAATGTTAAAAATTAAATTTTTGGTGTTTGAAATTATTTTGGAAATGTATTAGGTAATATACCCAATTAGCTCTCTGGAAATTTTCCAGAGAGCTCATACCATTTGAAAGTCTTGAGGAATTTAAAAAAAATGTATGTGTTGCGCATGCACAGTGCGCGCGCTGGGCGCGTTTCGCACGTTGAAACTAATTTTGGCTTTTTTTGGAGCTTCCAAACTCTGATTTGTCCCTAATTTTTTCCAATGGACTCGTAATAGAACATAATATTCTATTTTATTATTTGAAATACACCCATGGTCTATATTCGCTGGTTTGACCAGTTTCTGCTTCGTGGGTTCTCGATCAGGACTTAGGGATTCTAGATCCGCCCCATCAGTAGATTCATCTCCAGAATGTCAGACAAGTGCAATGAGTTCTTTAAAGTTATCCGATTTGAATATGGGACATCATGGGGGATGGAGCAGGCATGTGCCTTGGATTAGTTGAAAAGTTATTTGAAGCAACCTCTTATACTATCTGCATCAAAGACACATGAGAATCTTTTTCTGTACTTGGCAGTATATCACTACTCAATTAGCATTGTATTGTTAAAAAAGAAGAGGGAAAACTAAAGCCAATATTTTTTACTAGTCGAATATTACTTGATGCAGAAACCCCGTATACGACAACAGAGAAATTGGTTTTAGCCGTCCACCATGCAAATGAGATGTTTCGGCATTATTTTTAAAGTCACAAGATCGTAATAATAACTTCTTATCCACTACGGTCTATTGTTAATAAACCAGATGTGATGGGATGATTCGGAAAGATGGTCTTGAAACTAACCATGTATGACATCGAGTATCAGCCCCGAATTGCCCGAAAAGGCCTACAGTTAGCAGATTTTTTGCTTGAGTGTGATCCAAACTTAGAAGATGAAACTATGCATTCAACTAAGCTAAAAGATGAGACATGGAAGTTCTCTATTGACGGGACAATCAATCAATCCGGAGCTAAAATTGGCTTATACCTAGTCCGCCCCAAGGGTTAGGTTATGGAATAGACTATTCGTCTACTATTCCCCATAACTAACAACGAGGTTGAGTATGAGGCTTTGATAGCGTGGATAAGAATTGCCAAAGGCCTAAATGTAAAGAAGGTAGAAATACATAGTGATTCAACCTTGGTAGCATCACAGTGAAATTGAGGCTTTTTGACCAAAGAAATCAGAATGGAAAAGTATTTGAATTTGGAAAAGTAGTTGTCTACATCCTTTGAAAACTTCCAGATCATCCAGATTCCCAAGATTGAGAACTCGGAAGCAGATCATTTGGCGGCACTGGCCTCTGGAGTTGTAAAGACATTGTGGTGAGAAATTTACATTGCAACGTTGCATGAACCTTCAATTTCAAAAACGACATTAGAAGTTATGGGTATGAGGATGAACCCGTATCTTGCTTATTTGGAAGACCAAAACTTCCAGATAATGGAAATGAAGCTCGTCGGGTTTGACAGAAATCTAAGAAGTATTGTTTGGTAGATGGAGAATTATTCCGGAGGTCATATTATGAACCACTTATCAAGTGTTTAGCCGAAGAGTAAGCGTAATATGTTTAATCAGAAATACACGAAGGCCAAGCAGATGATCACTCTCTGTTTTCATTACCAACCCACTTCATTTTCCAAATGGAGGTGTTTGGCATAGTGTATTTGGAAATCGACTTCCTTTTGAGCTACATTTCCACCTTGATTACTATAAGTAACATGTCCTCTAAGTCCACATGGTGATGTAATTCCACGATGTTGGTAATTTCTCTATTTAACCAGCCTAGAAGCCTAGCCATAGTAGTTTTGATGTCTTTTGCCACATTAGCCCTAATAATGGCCACCTCTATTTCAGTATAATAGTACTCAATGCTCTTGGATCCTTGATACAAGTGCTGAAGTATTTATTAAAGCTCTATGTATTAGTGATCTGGAATAAATCTTTTTTTGCATGAGAGCATTTGATTATGTCCACATCTCAATGGGTTTCTCATGGTTTCTTCTTCTACCAATAACAACATTATCCCACCGAATCAAAGTGTAGTCTGTGAACTCAATAGCAGTTAAACCTAACTTCTTTTGCATTGAATAGTTGTGGCAGTTGAAAATGAGCTTAATCTTTCGTTCCCACTCCAAATACGCCTCCAGATCATTCTTCTCTTGGAAAGAAGGAATTTTTATTTTAATGTTTCCCAAGTCACCATCTTCCTCAACTCTTCTATCATGAACTTTTTGCTCCTCATTATCATTATACTCATATCTATCAACTATGTCTCTCCTACCATCATTATTATAGCCTGTATCAAATCTTATATATTTTCTTTCATGTTTTCACTCATGTCTTCTATCTCGACGTCTATATCTTTCTTCCACATCATCTACATCCCCATAACCCTCATAAGCATTCTCTGCCTTATGCTCTTCATATGGTTCTGAAAGTGGTAGTGGTGGTGGTATATATGGTGATGGTATAAGTGGTAGTGGTGGTGGTGGTTGTCTACCTTGAACACCACTAGTTTGTAGACTCTTTATGTTCCTCGACAAGCTCTCCATAGATCTCACAACCCATCAATATCCTTTTCATTCCTTTCCTTTCTCTATCCGCCATTGACATCGAATTTTCAATCATATCCATTAGCTTTCCTTCCATGGCTGCAAGCTTAGCGTCTAAACTTGATTCTACCATCTCAAAATCTTAATAAAACATATTACCAATAACATAAAAAGTAACAAAACATAAAATAAACCTCACCAAACTCACGTGTTTACACTCAAAATGTCACTTCACTCGTGTTTACACTCAATTGGCTTCTACCTGATACTGTACTCATACTCTCTAACTTTTACCACTCAAAGAGATTACACAAAGTTCTTTGACGAACGACCAACTCAATCAAGAACTAATTATCAAGTGTAGTATGAATTAGCTAGTAAGCAACCCCAAGATGATATGGTATCCAATCGATTGGTTATGACGAGAATAGAAAATACGAGATTCAATCAAGAAAATCTAAAGCTAGATTACAAGGATGTGAATGAAGATGGGATAGCTTAATGTGCAAGCATTTAGGTTAAACGTAGCTAGCTAGTATTTTTTTTTTTTTTGAATGTTCTTGGACGTTCTTGGATTTTCTTCAACGTTCCTGAATTTTCTTGAACTTTATTGAATTTTTTTTGAATTTTCTTGATTTTTTAGATTTTCATGCAAGATAAACTAAGAAAAAAAGATAAATACCCAATAGAGATTAACTTGCAGAATTGACAAGAAATTGAAACACGAACTGAAGTAAAGATACATGATCACAATCAAATTATTCAAGATTCAACCAAGATCTTGTTGTTAGGATAGTTGTGGAACCCCTAGGGTCGGATCGTTACCCCGCGCAGCAGAAATGGGTCTAACCCATGGATATCAAGCATGGGTGTAATTTTAAATTATTTAATAAAATATTATATTCCATTACGAGTGTATAGGAAAAAAATAGGACTGAATCGGAGTCCGAAAGCTCCAGAACGAGAGAAAATACAATCAGCTGCATGCTACAGTACACGCATGCACTGTTCGCGCTACAGTGCTCGCACAGATCAGATTTTTTTTTTCCATTTCAAAATTTTCATTTCCTTTAGCTTACTGGAATGTGAGCGGAAGGAATTAGGGTCTTTGACCCTAATTCTTTCCGGTCATCCCTAAACACTTCAAAACACCTAAAATTAATTTTTAATTTCAAAATCAACATTAAGACATGTTATACAATAAAAATCAAGTTTTTCAAAATATCAAATATTTTTACAAAAATATAAATTTATTCTAAATACGCACTTGCGTAAATGTTGAATCCAACACATAAACCAAATTAGGATCCCAATAAGAAATATCTCGTGAACAATTCTAGGTCACCCAAAGGTGGTCAAGTGATTCTAGAATGGTAGCCGTAACTCTAAGCTTTAATCTAGAGTTGCAAACTCTAAATTATATTTATGTCTAACATAAATATTTTGACTCAATTACAAGCATGTTGTGTTTATACTTCCAAAGCATCCTAACACAATTTATTTGCCTTATTTCAACATTAAGCAATGTGATCATGCATCTAATACATAAATAAACATAGCTTAGGAGAAGATCAAACATTACCTAGTAAGCTTGATGCAAGATCCAATCTACTTCTCATTTGTGGAAATTGTTGGATAACCTCCAAGGTGTGCAAGCTTGACTTCAAGATCCAACCTTGATTTCCAATGCTAGCAAGCTTCACTTCAAGATCTAATCTTGATTTCTCCTAAATGAAATGTTTTAGAGACCTCACAAGCTTCTCTAAACACTTTTCTAACTTAAGCTAATCTTTCTAAGAATTTGTTTGTATTTTTTCTTGTACTTGTAATTAAAACATTCATAAAGCTTGCTATTTATAGCAAAACTTACGTAATTTTAAATTAATAAAAGTTGCAATCAACTTTTAAGTGGGCTTAATCTAATTTATCCAAATATGTATAATTAGGTGTGACTAATCTCCAATGTCTCCCACTTTAATTTAATCCAATTAAATCAAGCCAAGGATTAGGAAATGGATTAGTTAAATATTTTCCACCTTGATTTAATCCAATTAAATCAAGCCAAAACAACCTATTATTACATACTTACAATTACCATAATATCCTCAAATGGTATAGATAATTATGATTTTATAATTAATCCCTTGTGTAATTATTGAATTAATCCAATTAATTCAATTAGGTCAAAGTAAATAATCAATGTTATCCAATAACACTTGATTATCTTAGTTGATAATTATAATATCGAATATTATCTTTTATCAAAATTAATCGGCTACCCAAGTGTTCAACTAGTACACTTCAAATTGGGACTCTCTAAGTTCAAACAAGTTCGTCATATAAGCCTAGCTAATATGTAAGCAATTCGGCCACCTCCGAATTCGCGAAGAACACGAATGACCTTTCTGAACTATACAAGTCGAGGTCATCACATATGTTTAACAATCCCTTCATCGTAGGCTATCCGAGTTGTGCTTAGGAAACATAGAATACAAAATCGAGTTTCCAAGGCGCACAACTCATGTCGACATGTCCATAATTCTTTACAACTGATGCGATCCACCCTAGGTGATCGGCTTTGGCCAAAGTCTTTAAGAATCGTGACTTTACTCACATGGATACCTAAACCCCTTATGGTACATATACGGGCCGACAGATCCTATCTTTCTTCGCACTTGATTACTGAGTGCATCGGTCCACACCCAACGAACAGCTAGAAGCTAGACCATGAAAGGTTTCTGACATACATGGCATCAAGGTGTGGAGGATCTCACACAAAATCAATGTTA
Source organism: Zanthoxylum bungeanum (assembly GCA_019454045.1). Lineage (NCBI taxonomy): Eukaryota > Viridiplantae > Streptophyta > Magnoliopsida > Sapindales > Rutaceae > Zanthoxylum > Zanthoxylum bungeanum. Next base: position 66,131 of record SKCR01039610.1, on the reverse strand, counting down.
TCATATAGTCAAAGGATTACATATGCTACTCAACTCGAGGAGATTCCTATTGACGGTGGTGTATACTTCCAACTATTAGGAATTGTCTGTGAGTCATTCAGTATTCGTTTCAACGAATACACACATGTCTATACGAGTTTCCAAAAGTCATGGTACATCGGGTTAAACCATTGGAACTCCAATTCCAATATACGATATGTGCTAGTCTTCTAGGTTATAGGAATTCGACCGTATTCCAAAACCAACGACTAGGAATATTAACTTTAAGAATAGTTTACACCTAATGTCAAAACTATTCTAAGGTCAATGTCATTCTTAGCATATCTATACATCAATCTAATACGCATAATGACAATACCATTAATGAGGTATGAAATGAAAAATGTAGTTATTTTATTAATAAATAATAAAATATACAATTCAGATTGGCACTCCAAGCACCAACTCCATCAAACTCCCACTTGCTTAGTGCCAATCTGGATGGTACCGTAGTCCCATCTCCTCCACATGTTTATCGAATAACTTAGGAGGTAAGGCCTTTATATACGGTTCTGTTATGTTGTCTTGTCCTTGAACCTTCAAGACCACTATGTCTTTTCGTTCAATTATCTCTCTAATTACGTAGTATTTCCTTTCCACGTGTTTAGACTTGGAATGTGCCCTCGGCTCCTTAGCCTGTGTGATGGCTCCGTTATTATCTCAATATAATGTGATCGAATCCGCAATACTAGGCACAATGCCAAGTTCTGTGATAAAATTTATAATCCAAATATCTTCTTTAGCAGCTTCTAAAGCCGCTATAAATTCCGCCTCAGTGGTGGAATCAGCTGTTGAGCATTGCTTTGAACAACGGCAACTAACAGCACCACCGTTAAGGGTAATATGTATCATGAAGTAGATTTCCTATCATCTGGATCTCCCTGTAAGTCGGAGTCTGTATTGTTGGTTTTCTAGGTCAAACCATCATATTAAGCTATGAAAAGTGCAAATACAACAAAGTAAAGTTGCGGAAATACTCACTTTGATCGGCTTTGCGATGCGAAGAACACAAAAAAAAATTTATGCTCCTTGAAGCTCTCGGCCATGCCTCCTTTTTGTGCTCCATGTTTGATCTCCAAGCTCCAAGCTTTGTGTGTGGATTCCATGCTCATAGATGGGTTTCCCTATCACCTTTGTAAGACTTATTTATGTGCTAGCATTGGAAAAATTTTGCAACAAAAATTTCTCTATTCCTTGTTACAAGTCTCGGCCAAGCCAAGAGAGGAGAGAAAAATTGGCACCATTGCCGTAAGGGAGAGAGAAGAGAGAAGAAGTGGTGTGTTGTGTATTGATTTCAAAAATCAAGTAATGATATACCAAAATTAATAAAATGGTATAAGTCATTCAATCTCACCAACTTGGAGTGTAACATAAGCCACCATCATTCCATCACCTAATACCATCACCATAAAGGTAAAAGGTTGACAATTGATGTGACATGATGTGACTTGTGGGACCCATTTGAATTCAAAATCTGAGTGGGCCCGCAAACACTCCCGGGCTGGGGTTCGCTAATTCCGAATTAACGAATTTTCTGTTGCGACGTAATTAAATCAAATTTAATTAAATAATTATGCCTAGTAAAATTACTATTCACGTCGCTAATGAATTAATTCTAAATTAACTCGTTCGCCCGAATTAAAATCCAATTTTAATTCCGTGTGGAAATCTAATTTCGTATAATATATCGAATATATTATTTTATCGATTAATTCCAAATTAATCGTTCTCTCTCTTTTAATAGTATTTTATCCCAGATAAAATATCTCTGTAATTAATCCCAGATTAATTTTCTCTCTCTACTAATTAATCTCAGATTAATTATGTGCGAGTCATATGTCATCGGTGAATCTTCGGGAAGCGACCCATGAGATCCCCGGATATGTTGGCAGTAAATCCGGTCGTCGGACTATCTGAACACGTACGTACCTAGTACTATATTTTTACCGATTTACAAGACATGGTTGGCTTCTAGAAAAGCACCGTGCCTACCCAATTCTCCAGAAATATTCTTAAAGGAATATGTAATCTGTATCAGGCGTATTATACGTAGTATTGCATATTACGATCCAGTATCGGATGTCATATGCAATGCCTGGGGCTGGAATTGTGTCTGCCCCGTACGAAGTATATATCGGATCTCTGGTAACTAGTCTCTATAATCGGATAATCACGACCTAGTCATATTATCTCGATTACTGTAGTACTAAAGAGTACTAGTTCTGTATCCTTCGTGATCATCATCTCCATATGACTGAAGTGATACTTCCATCTTGACATCACACCCAATACACTATGATTCTCAATATACCCAGAAGAGGCGTACACAGAACCTGTTAAAGCCTTGGACGACCAAAACCAAAGTATATTGATTGTCGCAAGTATTAGCGATGCAAGTCTCAGGTTAATACCAAATACACCTACCATGATTCGGACTTCCATAGACACATAGTCATACTACCAATGGGATTCCGAGGGGTCTATCCAGAGCGAAGCTGTTTCCGTACCATCGGTAAACTCAACCTCCTATTACACTTGCATGAGTATCCAATTCCCAAATATATGAGAACTGTGCCGTTATGCTCCTATAACACTCACAAGTGCAATACTAGTCTATTCCGCATTATCGATGTCCAATCTCGATAATACTACGACTAGGGATGTTTTAATGATTAAACCTTAGTGGATTAATACTATCTCATATCTTATTAATCCGAACTAATCATATGGACTTTTATCATTTATATATCCCGGTAATCTAATTACAAATGATAAAAGAGCATTTTCCTTGTCACATAGTTAATTTGTACAACAACACAATGCTCTGTACAAATAGTGATGCTATGTGTCATAATTGTCCAACAATCTCCCACTTGGCCTATAGCCAATCACTCAAGTGTCCTACACTTGAACTATGTACGAGTCGCTCAGACTTCTGCTGAGAAATAGCTTTCGTCAGTGGATTTGCAAGGTTATCATCTGATGCGATTTATTCGATCATCACATCGCCACAAAGTATGATCCGAACGAATCAGATGAATAGTTGAAGTATATACTTGGATCGTTGATGAGACCATTAATTATTTAGCCTGTGATGTAGCCTAGCTCAGCTGCCAACAGAACTACTCCTAATCCAATTAGGATTATTTAGATCCAAAGTGCTTCTATTGCTGCCTCAGCTGCAGCAATATTCTGCTTTTGTTGTTTATACGGCAACAGTATCTTGCTTGGAAGATTTCCAGCTCACTGTTCCGTTATTCAAACTATATAGTACCTTTATTACGACTTATAGTCATTTTTGTCGGTTTGGAAACTTACATCGGTGAACCCAGTCACTTCAAGTTCTCCTTCTCCATAGTATAAGACAGCATCTTTAGTTCATCTAAGATACTTAAGGATGTTCTTAACATCAATCCAGTGACTATCACTTGGATTGGCCTGATTATGACTCCACATGCTCAAAGCATTTGAGACACCAGGTCGCATACATATCTTTCAATGTACGAGTTCTCAGAGAGTGTCAACAATCTTTAGATCTATCCCAGTAGATCCTTATTCCTAGAATAAAGGTTGTCTCTCCCAAGTATTCTACAGAGAATTTTTTTTCATGAAAGCCAAGCTTTCACCGATTGTTTTATGGGAATGTCATTTCCAAGAAATGATATATCACCATTTTTAGGACAATCATTGTTAGTGCGCTCCCACTAACCTCCTTATATACATAAGAATTATTATCGTTTTCAATTAAATCATATATCATTATGATTACATCAAAACTATAGTTCCAAGAACTCAATGCTTGCTTCAATCCATCAATGGATCGAATTAACTTGCAAACCTTATTTACTTGTTTAGGTACGACAAAACCGTCAGGATGTTGTAAACATCCTCCAAAAGGTTTCCGTTTATGGAAAGCGATTTCGACGTTCAGCTGCCATATTTCATAAATGAAACATGCAGCATTAGCAAGCATTATCCAAATGGATTTAACCATGGCAACAAGTAAAAGGTTTCATCGTAATCGACACAATGTTGATAACGAAACCTTTTCGCTACAAGCCTAGCTTAGTACGTTGGTATGTTGCCATCCATGTTTGTTTTCCTTGAAGACTCATATAGTACCAATAGGCACAATGCCTTCCAGTACATCAACCAGTTTCCAAACTTGGTTGGTATACACGGAATCCATTTCGGACTTCATGGCACCTTGCCATAATAGGGAGTCGATACCTTGTATCACTTCCTCATACGTATTCGGTTCGTGTTCCTCAATAAGATTGACATCCTTACGAGGTGAGATCAGAAACCTATACCTCCCAGGTTGTTTTCTGACTCTCTCCGACTTACGCGGTTCTTGTCTATTCGAATATTATTGGTACAGTTTCATCCTTGATGAACTGTTTGTGTTCCGTTAAGGAATCGGTGCCTTGAACAGTATTACTCTGATTTTCATCGAGTTTTACTTTCCTCCCACTTACCACTGCATATAGGTATTCCTCTTAGGAAAACTGCATGGCGAGCAACAATTACATTGTTCTCTTGTGAGTTGTATAAGTACTATACTTTGGTTACCGTAGGATAACCTACAAATTAGGCACTTTATCCAATTTGGGTTCAAGTTTGGTATCATCCAAACATATGCCTAGCATACCCAAATCTTCAGGAATGAGAAAACCCGGTTTCTTTCCTGTTAATATCTAATATGAAGTCTGTCTAACAAATTTTCATGGACCTTGTTCAAAATAAGTATTACACTGTTTAATGCGTATCCCTTGAAGGAAAATGGTAGCTCAGAGCGACTCATGATTAACCTTATTATGTCTAACAAAATTTGGTTTCTCCGTTCGGACACACCCTCTAATTGAGGTGTTTCGGGAGGAGTCCACTGTGAAAGAATACTATACTCTTTCAAATAGTCGAGAAACTTATTGCTTAAGTATTTTCCATCACGGTCTAACCATGACAGTTTAATACTTTAGCCGGTCTGTCTGTCTACTTCGTGTCGAAACTCTTTGAATTTATCAAAAATTTCCGATTTGCATTTCACAAGAAACACATAACCATAACGCGATGCCACATCCGTAAAGGTTACGAAGCATTCATATCCACCTCTAGCCTAGCTAGACATGGGCCCACTTACATCACTATGAACGAGGGCTAACAGATCGGTGGCACTTACGCTTTTACCAAGTAAAAGGTGTTTTAGGCACTTTGCCTAATAAACTAGATTCGTAGACATCATTTGATTAAAATCAAATCCGTCCTAGTACCCACTCTTCAAAAGTGTGGATATACGAGTCTTGTTTAATGTGTCCCAGACAACAATGCCACAAATAAGTCTCATCTGATTAATTCAGTTTGAGCTATTTGTTTGTCATGTTATACGTTTGAGATTCATTATATTCAAAATATAAATACTTTTATTCACATTAATGTGCTTATCTCAATATCACCTTTATAAAATGAAACACTTTAGTGTTCTAGAATATAAAGGTATATCCGCAACGGATGAAACTTAGATATAGAGATAATGTTTCTAGTCAAACTAGGTACATTATAACAGTTTCCTAATTTAAGTACACACCCAAAGGGTAGTTCCTAAACTTAGGTTTCTAGGGTTAAAACAACGATTCTCGTCCTGTTTTCGATTCGTAGGTTGATCTCAACTGAAGTCAGTATCCTGCTAATCAGCAAATTCTGCACATCAGTACATATCCATGTACCACATCTAGTATCAAAAATCCAATTTTGAAACTAATAGTGAACATGTTTATGACAAAATACTTGATGAGTGGTAAATCTATCACTATTTCTCACTCATTTAACCTAATAATTTTATAGTTTCTTGAGTTTTGTGAATATTTTGATGTGTTTTGTGTTATTTTGTAGATAAATAAAGTTTCAGGACATTCTGGAGGTGATTAGGGCCAAAACAGTGAAAATTGGACGAAAAGGGCATTTTGGTAAATTCCCGCGTCGCGACGCCAAGACCTTCAGCGTCACGACGCCTAACGTGCGCCGAACAGTGCTAACGTGCGCCGGGTCCACAAATCAGAATCTGAGAAAAGTTTGACTTTGGTAAAATGCGTCGTGCCACGTGTCACCATCACAGCCGATCTGCTAACATGCGATGTGCCACATGTCAGCATCCTACGGTGCCGAAAGTCATCATCGCCTTGTGTGCCACGTGGCATCCTACGTGTCTCCATATCATCAGCCACGTCAGGAAGTCAACAAGTCAACATTGCCACGTGTCGTGCCACATCATCATCAGCCAATCAGAAAGTGCCACGTGTCGAAATCCTACGGTGCCGACAGTCTCTTTCCCACGTGTCGCCACGTCAGCGCCACGTCAGTGCCACGTCAGCATCAATCATTGAGTATCTAATCCTTATCTGACACATGGCGGATAAGAATCTCATCGACCAATCAGAAGCCGCCACGTGTCACAATAATTGAAGCCCAACCACCTCGCCAGGTGTCACCTTATCAGCTTATCCAGAATCTTCAAACCAGCGAACCAGAGCGTGCCACGTCGACAAAATCTGGCATAGCGACGCTGAAGGCCCTGGCGTCGCGACGCTGGAAGCCTACCGAGGCCTATAAATTGAGCTCGAGATTTCAGAATTCATTATACCACTCTCTCTCTTATATTCTATCTAAAGAGAGAGTTTCTCTCTCTACTTTCTTTTAATTTTTAGTTTTTTTTAGTTTTGTAATTAATTTTAATTACGTTTTGTAATAATAGTAATTTACTTGTTTTTTTACTTTTTACAGTTTTTACTATTTACCATGAGGAGGTAACTTCTCCAGCTAGGGTGAAAGGTAATTCTTTTACTGTTACTATTTAGATTAATCTCCCTTAAAAATAATATATTCATTATTTAAAATATTGACTTAAAAAGGATACCGCCAGATTGGTCGGTTGGTAATTCATTTTAATCTGGTTTAAACCTGACTAATAAAGGATACCGCCAGATTGGTCGGTTGGTAATTTAATTTTGGTTCCTCCTTTATGGCTGGTTGGACTTAATTTGATTTAATTAGGATAACACCTATATGGCTGGTTGGAAAAAGAATCACATGTTTATATATTATTTTATGGAGATATCTAAATTAGTAGTAGTAAAAGTAATTCCTTTTTACCTTAGCATTTTATTTTATTGTAATTCACTTTTCAGTATTTACTTTACCGCATTTTTACTTTATGTCTTTTATTTTCAAGTTTTTACTACCCTACTATGTGTGTGTTGTAACTAATTAGTTATCTGGGGTTGTGATGACTTTTAATATCACCGTTTTATAAGGGGTTAGATTATAGCTTGGGTAATATAAAGATTTATTTATTGAGTCTTAATCTTAATGCTTTTTCATTAACTGGCCATTAATAAAATTGATCTGGTAAATCTAAAATGAACTAGACATGGGGATTTTAGGTTTCAGCCTTAGACTCAATAGCCCATGATCTTCCTTGAGGATAGATAACCCTTTAATAGATTTCCTTACAGGATAGGAATATACATGTCGGGCGGGGGTAGCCATAATTGGAACTTAAACTTAATGAATCCAGATAATTTGGTTGACATAGACATGGTTCAATTGGGTTTAACTAAACTGGGTATTCGTGTCTGACCATCGACAGAGGCTACACATAAATTAGTGTTCCAGGTTAATAAATCAATATATTACCCAACTTTAAGATAACCACTTCATCTTTAAAATGATATTGGAAGAAATCACAACCCTGGATAGTTTTTAATATTGAATTTTCTTAAAACCTACTTTCGAACAATTTTATTTACTTGTTTTTAAATTTAGAATCGTCACCATTTTAAATCAATCAATCAACCTGTTAGATACTAGTAATCATTTGACCTCATAAAATTAATAGTTTTGATATTACGTCCTCGTGGGATCGATATTTTTATACTACTTGAACGATACGTGCGCTTGCGTTATACGTGTGTGTTTACGCCGGTCAAGTTTTTGGCGCCGTTGCCGGGGACTTATTTATCTTTTACTATTAGTTTAGGGGTTAGATACGTTACTTGTATCTAATTTCTTTTTAAATTGTCGTTGTTTTCTTGTGTTTCAGGTTCTCAGAAACTACATGAGATGAACTAGAAGCTTTGAACTCCGACCGCTTGACCCATAAATTGAAAAAACCATCAGACAGTTGAGAAGGAAAGGCGAGAAGGCCAAGAAGCTTTAGTCAACATGGAACCTGAACCTTTGAACGTTGCACCACCACCAATTCCCATTCGAGACAGAACCATTCCGGTGGTTGACAGACTCATTTCTTGTATTGTACTTCCTCCCTTACTAGCAAATGCGGGTGACATCAAAACATGCATTCAGATGATTCTAATGCCCACATCAGCAACTTCCTGGAAGTTTGCGGTACTTTCAATTACAATCGAGCAGCTGAAGAAGCAATGAGACTGCGAGTTTTTCCATAATCCTTGAAGGACAGAGCTAAAGCTTGGCTACATTCACTACCAGCAGGTTCTATCACAACTTGGAACACTCTAGCCACCAAATTCCTTGCAAAATACTTTCCACCAGCCAGAACTGCAAAGTTAAGGAATGACATCACATCCTTCATGCAACAAGATTCAGAATCCATTTGCGAAGCTTGGGAAAGATTCAAAGATTTACTCCGGAATATCCTCATCATGAGATCGCAAAGTGGCAACAAGTTCAGACCTTCTACAATGGACTTTCTGGAATAATGAGAACCACAATTGATGCTGCTGCTGGAGGAGCTTTGATGGAAAAAGGAGAAGATCGAGCCTGCGACTTAATTGAAGAAATGGCCAACAACAATTCCTTGCGGCCAACAGAAAGGAGCATGATCCAAAGAATTGCAGGAATTTATGAAGTTGGAGCAAACACAGCAGTGAATACCAGGCTGGATCAGATATGCAAATGTCTAGAAACACTTAGCACACAAGTTGTGAACATCGCTAGAACCACAAGTTCACCATATGGAGGAGCACCAGAGTCGAACCAACTTGAAGAGGCGGTGAATTATGTCAACAATTTCAACAGACATGGGAACAATCCATATTCCAACACTTACAACCCAGGGTCGAGGAATCATCATAATTTTGCATGGAGCAACAATTCAGGCCAACAACAGAACTATTCACCACCTGAATTCCAACAAGAGAACAAAGGCCAGGAGCAGGCAAATGAACCAGGAATAACAGAAGTGTTGACCTACTTGAAAAAGATGGAAGCAAAACACGACTCTCAAGCAGCAAGATATGATGCTATATTTCAAAGCCATTCAGCCTCTATCAAAGCACTAGAGAATCAAATCGGACAACTAGCCAATGCTCAGAGTTACAGACCGCCAGGTACCCTTCCTAGCAACACAGAGCCAAATCCAAGGAACATGAGGAAGGAGCAATGTCATGCCATCACGTTAAAAAGCGGTACTGAAATCAACAAAGATGTTGGAGCCAAAACAGCTACTGAGGAAGTTCCAAAAGAAACAAAGCAATAGATGGAGGAAAAAGAAGCAAAGGAAAAAGAACAGATCACTCCACCTCCATCTTTTCCTCAACGTCTTCAGAAGAACAAATTGGACAAGAAGTTTTCTCGGTTCCTGAAGATCTTCAAAAAGCTGCATATCAACATTCCATTTGCAGAAGCATTGGAACAAATGCCCACCTATGCCAAATTCATGAAAGATATTCTTTCACGAAAACGGAGATTGGGAGATTACGAGACAGTAGCATTAAGAGAAGAATGCAGTGCCATCATTCAGATGAAACTTCCCCCGAAGTTGAAAGATCCTGGCAGTTTCACTGTTCCTTGCGTCATAGGAGAACATAACTTTGGTAAGGCTTTGTGTGATTTAGGTGCAAGTGTTAACTTGATGCCTTTTTCTATTTTCAGGAAACTACAGATTGGAGAAACAATGCCAACTTCAGTCTCACTACAACTTGCTGATAGAACGCTCGTATTTCCAAGAGGCGTAGTTGAGGATGTGCTGGTCAAGGTTGACAAATTCATTTTCCCATCAGATTTGATTGTCCTTGATATGGAAGAAGACGCAAACGTGCCAATCATCATCGGGAGACCATTCTTGGCTACAGGTCGAACCATTATTGATGTACAAAAAGGAGAACTAACCATAAGGGTACAGGACCAAGAAGTAACATTCAATGTTTTCAAGGCCATGAATTTCCCAGATGATGAAAAGAAGGAGGAATGTTTCAAACTTGATGTGATACACAGTACCATTCAGAACTCTGATGAAAGACAAAGTTCTACTGACAAACTTAAAACATGTCAATTGCCTGTAAAGCCTAAAGATAAAGCATCTTTTGTACTGAAGGAGCCAATTATTTCACTATAAGCAACAGAAAAGAAAAAGTTCCACCAGCTCAACAAATTGGAGGAATTTCACAATCAGCCTTTTGAGGATGCCAAATTGTACAAAGAAAAGGGCAAGAAAAGACATGATGAGAAGTTAGTGCGCATACAACTGGAACCAGGGCAGAAGGTACTGTTAAACAAATCAAGGGTGAAATTCTTACCATGGAAGCCAAAATCACTGTGGTCAGGTCCATTTGTGATCACCAAAGTTTTACCAAAAAGTGCCATTGAGATATATGATCCTGACGCTAACAAAACTTTCAAGGTTAAAAACAAACGTGTCAAGCACTAATGGGGAGAATCATTTGAGCGACAAAAAGAAAGTGTTACACTTTCAGATCCAGCTTAACGTTTGAGAAGTCAAGTCTGGCTGACAACTTTAAACTTAGCGCTAGCAGGGAGGCAACCCATGCAATTTTTGTATATAATGTGATTTGGTGTGATTTATTTTTGTGTGTTTAATTTTTGCAGGTTTAGTCATTTCAAGATGGAAGAAGCTCTCGCAAATCTTCACAAGCAATTTCCTTCTCTCCCTCAAAAATCTCTGATGAAAGTTTAAAAAGCTCGCTTAGAACGGATGAGATTACTGATGATCAAAGGTATTCCTACTGATATTCGTTGGTTAATTGAAGCACGGGTCCGATTGGCAGGTGAGTCTTCTGACTCTTTTATTTCACATTTGTCTGGCTTAGGAAAGAGAACATATGCTAAAAAGAGAAGAGCCAAAAGAATGTGTGTTTGTTATAAATGTGCTCGCATATTTTGTAATACTCGTTGTCGTTCTTTAGGAATGGTGTCTGATAACCGTGAAGATAAGATTAACTTCATTAGGGATGGCTTGAGTAAGGAGTCTTTGGATGACATATCTAAAACTCTTGAGACGCATCCCAGTGGATGTGTGTATCATGAAATTCGCATGTTATATGCACAATTCCAAAAGGAAAGACAACTGTTAAGTCTCGGGAATCTGACTCAAAAAGACCCTGTTTGCCAATTTATAAGAAAATTGGATGGGAAGCTTGTCCTTGATGCATAGACGTCAATCAAGCCGTTACTTTTCTTGTAAATATTATATCTCTTTGTCTGTTCTTAATAATTGTGATTTGTTTTGTTGTTTTATTTTAATTTTCTCCGACAGGATCCGGACCTTTTTGACTATCACGATATTAATTCGCTACTAATCGTCCTCTGTAAGATACTTGTGCTATTATTACTCACCCGTTTCAGGTACTATAAATTCAGCCGTCATTGCACTTTTGAAGGCATCCTGATTTGCGAAAGAAATACATAAAAAATGGAAGCCACTTCAAGAAGACGAGTTGAAAACATCTGTGTGTTTTGTGGTACTAGTGTTGGTACTAAGCCACAATACGTAGAGGCAGCACAAGAATTGGGTCGAGTCTTAGCAGCAAGGAATATGCACTTAATATATGGCGGAGGCAATCTTGGACTTATGGGGATCGTTTCAAAGGCTGTATAGGAAGGAGGCAGTCACGTTTTGGGAATCATCCCAAAACCCTTGGCAGAGGCAAATCTTATTGGATCATCAAACGGAGAGGAACTGATCGTGCCAGGTATGTCTGAACGTTTGGTAGAAATGATTAACCGTGCTGATGCTTTTATTGCTTTGCCTGGTGGCTTAGGCACATTGGAGGAAATTTTTATAGTACTATCTTGGGCGAACCTGAACATACACCAGAAACCAATTGGATTGCTCAACGTTGATGGATTTTATGATTTTCTTTGTGTGTTTCTTGATGATGCTCGGAGAAATGGGTTCGTGTCAAAACCTTTGAAAGAACTCCTCTTTACTGCCAGAACTGCTCCAGATCTAATAGACCAACTCATAGCCTATGAATCATGAGTTGACCCTATTCTTTCAAAGATAAATTGGTCTGAGGACGATCGTGGTAAGAGGCGTAGGATTAATCTGGATCTTAACCTTTAATTTCCTGTAGAATTTCAGCTAACCAGGTATTATTTTCTAAACTCTTCTTCTACTTTTTAAGACATTGGGGACAATGTCTCATTTAGGTTTGGGGGAGGGAATTAGTTGATCAGTACCTTGTTTTTAGTTTGTGTGTTGTTTTTATTTTTAGTCCAAAATTTTTCGAAAAATATAAAAAAAATTGAAAAATTTTCAAAAAAATTACAAAAATATTTTGCGTTTTTGTGTTTTGACTAAAAAGGTGAAATTGGTAAGAGATAGCTGAGTAAGGAGTTTCCACTACTGAGACGTATCTAAAACCATTTTTGAAACAAGTTAATTTTTGTTTATTTCATTTTGAATTATTTAATTTGTGAATTCTCCATAAAACGGACTAAAATGGATCTTCATATGTTCAGTTAATACGGACATGAGTTAAAATTGAAAATTTTGTAATATTCAGTGCTCTAGTTTAATTGGAGGAAGCATCTCAAAAAGCAGTGGAGTAAAAAAAAAAAATCCGAGATCTGAGTTATTAAGTCTGTAAGGGTGTTTTAACACCTAGTGCCCTAAAACCAACTGGTTTGGGAGTCACTGGCCCAAAGCTCGCTACATGGATCAAAGATGCTGCAAAAATATATATATCTGAAATCTGAGTAATTAAGTCTGTAGGGGTGTCTTAACACCTGGTGCCCTAAAGCCAACTGGTTTGGGAGTCACCGACCCAACACTCGCTACATAGATGGAAGATATTGTATATAAATAAAAAATAAAAAAAATCATCAAAGAAAAAATCAGAAAAATCAGAAAAATTATTTCATTGCTACCAAAAGGTGTGAAATCTGATAGAACTTTAGGACAAAAATATTACTCTCTTATCAACTGCACTTATGACTGTTGTGGGCAAAAATGAGTTGATTAATATCTTGTTGGATGTGTATATTAAGAATGGTAAAAATAATCGGAGAATTTACTTATTCTGTAATTTAGAAAGAAACAAAACAACTAGTAACTTGGAGTAGAAGTTTCACCTGATTAGTCACTAACTTCTTTATTCTCTTTTCTCTTGTCTTTTTTCTTTTGTGTGCATTAGTTTTACTACCTTTTTACTTTTGTAAAATGTTTGTGGGTATCATTGCTGTAAACCCTCACGAGACTACAACTCGTCCACTAGGGACACCTAGGGGTTTAAAGGCTTGTTGCATATGCTAAATGCAACTGTGATCCCTACGAAAGTGGCTTAGTTAATTTATTTATGTTATTTTATGTTTTGCTCGAGGACTAGCAAAATGTTAGGTTTGGGGGTGTGATGAGTGGTAAATCTATCACTATTTCCCACTCATTTAACCTAATAATTTGTATAGTTTCTTGAGTTTTGTGAATATTTTGATGTGTTTTGAGTTATTTTGTAGATAAATAAAGTTTCAGGACATTCTGGAGGTGATTAGGGCCAAAACAGTGAAAATTAGACGAAAAGGGCATTTTGGTAAATTCCCGCGTCGCGACTCCAAGACCTTCAGCGACGCCTAACGTGCGCCGAACAGTGCTAACGTGCGCCGGGTCCACAAATCAGAATCTAAGAAAAGTTTGACTTTGCTAAAATGCGCCGTGCCACGTGTCACCATCACAGCCGATCTGCTAACATGCACCGTGCCACGTGTCAGCATCCTACGGTGCCGACAGTCATCATCGCCACGTGTGCCACGTGGCATCCTACGTGTCTCCATGTCATCAGCCACGTCATGAAGTCAACAAGTCAACATTGCCACGTGTCGTGCCACATCATCATCAGCCAATCAGAAAGTGCCACGTGTCGAAATCCTACGGTGCCGACAGTCTCTTTCCCACGTGTCGCCATGTCACCGCCACATCAGCGCCACATCAGCATCAATCATTGAGTATCTAATCCTTATCTGACATGTGGCGGATAAGAATCTCATCGACCAATCAGAAGCCGCCACGTGTCACAACAATTGAAGCCCAACCACCTCGCCACGTGTCACCTTATCAGCTTATCCAGAATCTTCAAACCAGCGAACCAGAGCGTGCCACGTCGACAAAATTTGGCATAGCGACGCTGAAGGCCCTGGCGTCGCGACGCTGGAAGCCTACCGAGGCCTATAAATTGAGCTCGAGATTTCAGAATTCATTGTACCACTCTCTCTCTTATATTCTATCTAAAGAGAGAGTTTCTCTCTCTACTTTCTTTTAATTTTTAGTTTTTTTTAGTTTTGTAATTAATTTTAATTACGTTTTGTAATAATAGTAATTTACTTGTTTTTTTACTTTTTACAGTTTTTACTATTTACCATGAGGAGGTAACTTCTCCAGCTAGGGTGAAAGGTAATTCTTTTACTGTTACTATTTAGATTAATCTCCCTTAAAAATAATATATTCACTATTTAAAATATTGACTTAAAAAGAATACCGCCAGATTGGTCGGTTGGTAATTCATTTTAATCTGGTTTAAACCTGACTAATAAAGGATACCGCCAGATTGGTCGGTTGGTAATTTAATTTTGGTTCCACCTTTATGGCTGGTTGGACTTAATTTGACTTAATCAGGTTACCGCCTATATGGCTGGTTGGAAAAAGAATCACAAGTTTATATATTATTTTATGGGAGATATCTAAATTAGTAGTAGTAAAAGTAATTCCTTTTACCTTAGCATTTTATTTTATTGTAATTCACTTTTCAGTATTTACTTTACCGCATTTTTACTTTATGTCTTTTATTTTCAAGTTTTTACTAGCCCTAGTTATGTGTTGTAACTAAATTAGTTATCTGGGGTTGTGATGACTTTTAATATCACCGTTTTATAAGGGGTTAGATTATAGCTTGGGTAATATAAAGATTTATTTATTGAGTCTTAATCTTAATACTTTTTCATTAACTGGCCATTAATAAAATTGATCTGGTAAATCTAAAATGAACTAGACATAGGGATTTTAGGTTTCAGCCTTAGACTCAATAGCCCACGATCTTCCTTGAGGATAGATAACCCTTTAATAGATTTCCTTACAGGATAGGAATATACCTGTCGGGCGGGGGTAGCCATAATTGGAACTTAAACTTAATGAATCCAGATAATTTGGTTGACATGGACATATGGTTCAATTGGGTTAAACTGGGTATTTGTGTCTGACCATCGACAGAGGCTTACACATAAATTAGTGTTCCAGGTTAATAAATCAATATATTACCCAACTTTAAGGTAACCACTTCATCTTTAAAATGATATTGGAAGAAATCACAACCCTAGATAGTTTTTAATATTGAATTTTCTTAAAACCTACTTTCGAACAATTTTATTTAGTTCTTTTTAAATTTAGAATCGTCACCATTTTAAATCAATCAATCAACCTGTTAGATACTAGTAATCATTTGACCTCATAAAATTAATAGTTTTGATATTAAGTCCTCGTGGGATCGATATTTTTATACTACTTGAACGATACGTGCGCTTGCGTTATACGTGTGTATTTACGCCGGTCAATACTTGAAGCCGGAGCCTTGCCCCGCCTTTTATTCCTTCATGTCTGCCTTGTCCATACGGCAGTCATACTTCCAGTGACCCCGTTTGCCACTGTTTAGGCAGACATATTGGGATATGTCCTTTGTCTTCCCAGAAGACAGTAATGATTTTGCATTTGCCCCTTTTAAAAGCTTTGGCTCTGCTTCCTAGAGCATAGCCATCAACTCTCCAAGAGTTTACTCTTGGTTCATAATGAACCTGCCCCAGCTTTCGGGTATAGACTATAAGATCAAATCTTTGGTAGTCTCAACCACGTAGGTAATGCCCAGCTAACCTAGCTGATCGATGTCAGCAATCATCTGCGACACCTAGTTCTCGATAGATGTACCCTCTGACATACACGAGCGAAAGAGCTTCTTATGCAATTTGTACTTCTAAGATTTAAGAATAAATCTATGAAGATCTTTAATTTCATCATCATGGTACAATGATCTAATCATTAATTTTGACGACGGAATTAAAGGGTTATTGCATTAAGTATAACGGATTGAGCACTAAAGTTATCATCACATGAATCTTCCAAATATCATGTTCTACTATTGCTCAACTTCGGGCTTAGGCCCGAGATGTTTTTCTATCAAATAGAATAACTTCTCAGTTCCCAGGACTATCCTGAGGCTTTATTCCCAATTTGAAAATTAAAGCCGCTCAAAGACATTTTTTCCCAGGATTATTTTTTAAATGCTAATCTTTCAGTTATCTTGATTGTTATAGTCCAACTATCCAATCAAGGATTTTGGGTACTATTGAATATAATGATTACTATAGTCTAACTATATAATCAACTATAATTTAATTGTTTAAATTCAAATATATTGATTACTATAATCCAATTATATAATCAACTATAAATTGAAGTAGTTTGAATACAGTCCAACTGTTTAATTAAAACAACGATTAAATATTAGTCCAACTAATATATATATAATTAATGACAAAAAATGAAATGAGCGCGTATTGGCAAGTATCTAAACGAAATTACAAATTTAATACTTGCCTCCCACTATTTTTCGACGAGCCTCTAACCCTCTGTTGAGTACTCGGGAAATCTTGTTTCCTAGTGGGCTAGGATCCCGTTAAATAACACACAACCTTGACTTTGGCCAACAAGCTGTATGATATTTAACTAGGTAGATCTCTAAGATCAATTGGATCTCATTCAATTCCTAGATCC
Source organism: Zanthoxylum bungeanum (assembly GCA_019454045.1). NCBI lineage: Eukaryota > Viridiplantae > Streptophyta > Magnoliopsida > Sapindales > Rutaceae > Zanthoxylum > Zanthoxylum bungeanum. The sequence continues at coordinate 49,066 of SKCR01039610.1, read as the reverse complement.
AGTAGGTTGACATCCAAGTCCGAAACATATATCTAATATATGCCAATATATCCAATATTCCCTAACCTTTTTCCACTGAATCAATTAAGCCTTGGCTTTGGCACAACAAACTTAATGATTCCAGTTAAGCGGGACCTATTGACCTTGGAAAGCTTCGTAATCGATGTCGATGGACAAGAAGTGATCTTGACTTTGGCCAACAAATCACAACTTGGACAAGACATGCGATATTGAACAAAACCTTCATGATTCAAACACATCCGCGATGGACAAAGGTCTTGACTTTGGCCAACAAACCAGTGCCAATCTTGGATCTTGAGAATGAATCATTCAATGGAAAGAAATACGCTTAATATTTGGTTAGGGTTTTTCGCGTAATTGGCAACCAATTAATTATCTTTGATTAGGTCTCATCATACACCCTTAAACATGCATTCTAAAAGCATAATAAGGCGCGATAAATAAATTAATAATGATATGCGGATGGATATTTAAAACAACTTGTTCCTAGAACAAATCTCTCTCTTTCCTCTCTCCCCCTAGCACAAATCTTACTTCTACCCAATTACATAACACTTATAAAGAAACCTCAATTACATTGAGGGGAATAGGTGAGAAGAGAAATAAAAAGAATCAAGAGGTAATAGGCTGGACACGCACGTCCAATTTAATAAATTCTAAATTTGTTACAACAATTTCCAAAATTACCCTCACCCATCTAATATCAATCCGAAATACATTATTCATACATCACATCCATGTATTCACACAAAGCATGTATCAATCAATCTAATCCAATTAATTAATCTGAAATTAATGACCATCCAATGTTCAAACAACGATTTGATTTGCGTGAGTCCAACTCGTTTAAGAATAAGTACTCAAAGTACGAATTCTTGAATTATATCAAACTACAATATTAAATCCAATTTAACTTGCATTCAATACTAATTCTTTATTTAATTCTAAATTAAATAATTACACTTTTTAATGTGCCTTTACGACTTAGATTCTAAATCTAATCTTTACGAGTCTCAAAGCCCAGTTAACATCCAATGTCAATTTAATTAAAGTCCAATGGGCTTTCAATTAATTTATAAGGCATGGAATTTGCCAACCAAAGCCCAATAAGGAATCACCCTTTTGCCAAAAATCAATTTAGGCCCCTTTAATTATATTTGGACTTTATGGAAATGGTTTTAGGCCCAATTGGATCCAACCAATTAACCTAAACCACACTTGGCCCAACCAAGCCCATTAAGCCCAAATACAACTTTATAAGCCCAATTCCAAATAAGCCCAATTAATTTAATCACAATATTCCAACTATCACAATTAAATCAATTTAAAGTGTATAGCCATAATTAATTATTCAAATTAACATTTCCAAAATATAATTTACATAATTATCATGCTAATCATCATCAACCACATGTCCAGCATTATTAAATCAAAAAATCATCTCATTACATGCTATTTAGCTCACGACAATTTAGGGATTTTAAATCCTATTTCGATTTTAATCCAATTAAATCCTAAATCAATTTATCACATGTCTTCCAACTCATCCAATGATCAAAAAACAAAATTACCATGACTTTAGGGCATACTCAAACTTTCGGCCAAGCCAAACATTGGGGAAAAAATAATCCAATTCAATTTTCATCAAAATGATCATGCATAACTCTAAGTTATCATCATTCAAGCATATTCAAACAAACAATTTCATCAAATCATGCTCAAATCAATTTTACCCAATTTAACCTAAATCCAATTTCATGCTTAATAATGGCTCTGATACCATTGTTGGGTTTTCTAGGTCAAACCAAGATCATATTAAGCTATGAAAAGTGCGAATACAACAAAGTAAAGTTGCGGAAATACTCACTTTGATCGGCTTTGCGATGCGAAGAACACAAAAGAAAAATTTATGCTCCTTGAAGCTCTCGGCCATGCCTCCTTTTTGTGCTCCATGTTTGATCTCCAAGCTACAAGCTTTGTGTGTGGATTCCATGCTCATAGATGGGTTTCCCTATCACCTTTGTAAGACTTCTTTATATGCTAGCATTGGAAAATTGTTGCAACAAAAATTTCCCTATTCCTTGTTACAAGTCTCGGCCAAGCCAAGAGAGGAGAGAAAAATTGGCACCATTGCCGTGAGGGAGAGAGAAGAGAGAAGAAGTGGTGTGTTGTGTATTGATTTCAAAAAATCAAGTAATGATATACCAAAATTAATTAAATGGTATAAGTCATTCAATCTCACCAACTTGGAGCGTAACATAAGCCACCATCATTCCATCACTTAATACCATCACTATAAAGGTAAAAGGTTGACAAGTGATGTGACATGATGTGACTTGTGGGCCCCACTTGAATTCAAAATGTGAGTGGGCCCGCAAACACTCCTAGGCTCGGGTTCGCTAATTCTGAATTAAAGAATTTTATGTTGCGACGTAATTAAATCAAATTTAATTAAATAATTATGCCTAGCAAAATTACTATTCACGTCGCTAACGAATAATTCTAAATTAACCCGTTTGCCCGAATTAAAATCCAATTTTAATTCCGTGTCGAAATCTAATTTCGTATAATATATCGAATATATTATTTTATCGATAATTTTAATCGATTAATTCCTAATAATCGTTCTCTCTTTTAATAGATTTTCTCCCAGATAAAATATCTCTGTAATTAATCCCAGATTAATTTTCTCTCTCTACTAATTAATCCCCATATAATTATGTGCGAGTTATACGTCATCGGTGAATCTTCGGGAAGCGACCCTTGAGATCCCCGGATATGTTGGCAGTAAATCCGATCGTCGGACTATCCGAACACGTACATACTTAGTACTACGTTTTTACCGATTTACAAGACATGGTTGGCTTCTAGCAAAGCAATGTGCCTACCCAATTCTCCAGAAATATTCTTAAAGGAATATGTAATCTGTATCATGAGTAGTATACGTAGTATTGCGTATTGCGATCCAGTATCGGATGTCACATGCAAGGTCTGGGGCTGGAATTGTGTCTGCCCCGTACGAAGCATATATCGGATCTCTAGTAACTAGTCTCTATAATCGGATAATCATGACCTAGTCATATTATCCCGATTACTGCAGTACAAAAGAGTACTAGTTCCGTATCCTGCGTGATCATCATCTCCATATGACTGAAGTGATACTTCTATCTTGACATCACACCCAATACACTACGATTCTCAATATACCCAGAAGAGGCGAACACAGAACCTGTTAAAGCCCTGGACGACCAAAACCAAAGTATATTGATTGTCGCAAGTATTAGCGATGCAAGTCTCAGTTTAAGACCAAATACATCTACCCTGATTCGGACTTCCATAGACACATAGTCATACTACCAATGGAATTCTGAGGGGTCTATCCAGAGCGAAACTGTTTCCGTACCATCGGTAAACACAACCTCCTATTACACATGCATGAGTATCCAATACCCAAATATATGAGAACTATGCTGTTATGCTCCCATAACACGCACAAGTGCAATACTAGTCTATTCCGCATTATCGATGTCCAATCTCGATAAAACAACGACTAGGGATGTTTTTAATTATTAAACCTTAGTGGATTAATATTGTCTCATATCTTATTAATCCGGAACTAATCATATGGACTTTTATCATTTATATATCCCTGTAATCCAATTATAAATGATAAAAGAGCAATTTCCTTTGTCACATAGTTAATTTGTACAACAACACAATGTTATGTACAAATAGTGATGTTATGTGTAATAATTGTCCAACAATCTCCCACTTGGCCTATAGCCAATCACTCAAGTGTCCTACACTTGAACTATGTACGGGTCGCTCAGACTTCTGCTGAGAAATAGCTTTCGTCAGCGGATTTGCAAGGTTATCATCTGATGCGATTTATTCGATCATCACATCGCCACGATGTATGATCCGAACGAATCAGATGAATAGTTGAAGTATATACTTGGATCGTTGATGAGACCATTAATTCTTTAGCTTGTGCTGTAGCCTAGCTCAGCTGCCAACAGAACTACTCCTAATCCAATTAGGATTATTTAGATCCAAAGTGCTTCTATTGCTGACTCAGCTGCAGCAATATTCCGCTTTTGTGGTTTATACGGCAACAGTATATTGTTTGAAAGATTTCCAACTCACTGTTCCATTATTCAAAATATATAGTACCTTTATTACGACTTATAGTCATTTTTGTCGGTTTGGAAACTTACAGCGGTGAACCCAGTCACTTCATGTTCTCATTCTCCATAGTATAAGCCAACATTCTTAGTTCATCTAAGATACTTAAGGATGTTCTTAACATCAATCCAGTGACTATCACTTGGATTGGCCTGATTGTGACTCCACATGCTCAAAGCATGTGAGACACCAGGTATCACTTCCTCATACGTAGTCGGTTCGTGTTCCTCAATAAGATTGACATCTTTACAAGGTGAGATCAGAAACCCATACCTCCCAGGTTGTTTTCTGACTCTCCCCGACTTACGCGGTTCTTGTGTATTAAAAAATTATTGGTATAGTTTCATCATTGATGAACTGTTTGTGTTCTGTTAAGTAATCAGTACCTTGAACAGTATTACTCCGATTTTCATCGAGTTTTACTTTCCTCCCACTTACCACTGCATATAGGTGAATTCCTCTTAGGAAAACTGCATAGCGAGCAACAATTACATTGTTCTCTTGTGAGTTGTATAAGTACTATACTTTGGTTACCCTAGGATAACCTACAAATTAAGCACTTTATCCAGTTTGGGTTCAAGTTTGGTATCATCCAAACATATGCCTAGCATACCCAAATCTTCAGGATTGAGAAAACCCGGTTTCTTTCCTGTTCATATCTAATATGAAGTCTGTCTAACAGATTTTCATGGAACCTTATTCAAAATAATTATTGCACTGTTTAATGCGTATCCCTTGAAGGAAAATGGTAGCTCAGAGCGACTCATGATTAACCTTATTATGTCTAACAAAATTTGGTTTCTCCGTTCGGACACACCATCTAATTGAGGTGTTCCGGGAGGAGTCCACTGTGAAAGAATACTATACTCTTTCAAATAGTCAAGAAACTTATTGCTTAAGTATTTTCCATCACGGTCTAACCGTGACGGTTTAATACTTTAGCCGATCTATCTGTCTACTTCGTGTCGAAACTCTTTAAATTTATCAAAAGTTTCTGATTTGCATTTCACAAGAAACACATAACCATAACGCGATGCCACATCCGTAAAGGTTACGAAGCGTTCATATCCACCTCTAGCCTAGCTAGACATGGGCCCACTTACGTCACTATGAACGAGGGCTAACAGATCGGTGGCACTTACGCTTTTACCAAGTAAAATGTGTTTTAGGCACTTTGCCTAATAAACTAGATTCGTAGACATCATTTGTTATTCACATCTAATGTGTTTATCTGATTAATTCAGTTTGAGCTATTTGTTTGTAATGTTATACGTTTGAGATTCATTTATATTAAAATATAAATACTGTTATTCACATCTAATGTGTTTATCTCAATATCATCTTTATAAAATGAAATACTTTAGTGTTCTAGAATATAAAGGTATATCCGCAACGGATTAAACTTAGATATATAGATAATGTTTCTAGTCAAACTAGGTACATTATAACAGTTTCCTAATTTAAGTACACACCCAAAGGGTAGTTCCTAAACTTAGGTTTCTACGGTTAAAACAGTGACTCTCGTCATGTTTCCGATTCGTAGGTTGATCTCAACTGAAGTCAGTATCCTGCTAATCAGCAAATTCTGCACATCAGTACATATCCATGTACCACATCTAGTATCAAAAATCCAATTTTGAAACTAATAGTGAACATGTTTATGACAAACATACTTGAAGCCGGAGCCTTCCCCGCCTTCTATTACTTCATGTCTCCTTTGTCCATACGACAGTCATACTTCCAGTGACCCCGTTTGCCACTATTTAGGCAGACATCTTGGGATATGTCATTTTTCTTCCCAGAAGACAGTGATGATTTTGCCTTTGCCCCTTTTAAAAGCTCTGGCTCTGCTTCCTAGAGCATAGCCATCAACTCTCCAAGAGTTTATTCTTGGTTCATAATGAACCTGCCCATCTTTCGGGAATAGACTATAAGATCAAATCTTTGGTGTCACGGCCACGTAGGTAATGCCCAGCTAACCTAGCTGATCGATGTCAGCAATAATCTGCGACACCTAGTGCTCGACAGATGTACCCTTTGACATACGCGAGCGAAAGAGCTTCTTATGCAATTTGTACTTCTAAGATTTAAGAATAAATCTATGAAGATCTTTAATTTCATCATCATGGTACAAGGATCTAATCCTTAATTTTGACGACGGAAGTAAAGGGCTATTGCATTAAGTATAACGGATTGAGCACTAAAGTTATCATCACATGAATCTTCCAAATATCATGTTCTACTATTTGCTCAACTCCGGGCTTAGGCCCGAGATGATTTTCTATCAAATAGAATAACTTCTCAGTTCCCAGGACTATCCTGAGGTTTTATTCCCAATTTGAAAATTAAAGCCGCTTAAGAGACATTTTCTCCCAGGATTATGTTTTAAATGCTAATCTTTCAGTTATCTTGATAGCTATAGTCCAACTATCCAATCAACGATTTCCAGTACTATTGAATATAATGATTACTATAGTCTAACTATATAATCAACTATAATTTAATTGTTTAAATTCAAATATATTGATTACTATAATCCAATTATATAATCAACTATAAATTGAAGTAGTTTGAATACAGTCCAACTGTTTAATTAAAACAACGATTAAATATTAGTCCAACTAATATATTATAATTAATGACGAAAAACTGAAATGAGTGCGTATTGGCAAGTATCTAAACGAAATTGCAAATTTAATACTTGTCTCCCACTATTTTTCGGTGAGCCTCTAACCCTCTGTTGAGTACTCAGGAAACCTTGTTTCCTAGTGGGCTAGGATCCCGTTAAATAACACACAACCTTGACTTTGGCCAACAAACTGTATGATATTTAACTAGGTAGATCTCTATGATCAATTGGATCTCATCCAATTCCTAGATCCAGTAGGTGGACATCCAAGTCCGAAACATATATCTAATATATGCCAATATATCCAATATATTCCCTAACCTTTTTCCACTGAATCAATTAAGCATTGGCTTTGGCACAACAAACTTAATGATTCCAGTTAAGCGAGACCCATTGACCTTGGAAAGCTTCGTAATCGATGTCGATGGACAAGAAGTGATCTTGACTTTGGCCAACAAATCACAACTTGGAAAAGACATGCGATATGGAACAAAGCCTTCATGATTCAAACACATCCGCGATGGACAAAGGTCTTGACTTTGGCCAACAAACCAGTGCCAATCTTGGATCTTGAGAATGAAAAATTCAATGGAAGGAAAAACGCTTAATATTTGTTTAGGGTTTTTCACGTAATTGGCAACCAATTAATTATCTTTGATTAGGTCTCATCATACACCCTTAAACATGCATTTTAAAATCATAATAAGGCGCGATAAATAAATTAATAATGATATGCGGATGGATATTTAAAACAACTTGTTCCTAGAACAAATCTCTCTATTTCCTCTCTCCCGCTAGCACAAATCTTAGTTCTACCCAATTACATAACACTTCTAAAGAAACCTAATTTACATTGAGGGGAATAGGTGAGAAGAGAAATACAAAAAATCAAGAGGTAATAGGCTGGACACGTAGGTCCAATTTATAAATTCTAAATTTATTACAATAATTTCCAAATTGCCCTCACTTATCTAATATCCATCTGATATACATTATTCATACATCGCATCCATGTATTCACACAAACATGTTATCAATCAATCTAATCCAATTAATTAATCTGAAATTAATGACCATCCAATGTTCAAACAACGATTTGATTTGCGCGAGTCCAACTCGTTTAAGATAAGTACTCAAAGTACGAATTCTTGAATTATATCAAACTACAATATTAAATCAAATTTAACTTGCATTCAATACTAATTCTTTATTTAATTCTAAATTAAATCATTACACTTTTTAATGTGCCTTTATGACTTAGATTCTAAATCTAATCTTTACGGGTCTCAAAGCCCAATTAACATCCGATGTCAATTTAATTAAAGTCCAATGGGCTTTCAATTAATTTATAAGGCATGGACTTTGGCAACCAAAGCCCAATAAGGAATCACCCTTTTGCCAAAAATCAATTTAGGCCCAATCAAAATTTTGAAGGCCCATTTAATCATATTTGGACTTTATGGAAATGGTTTTAGGCCCAATTGGATCCAACCAATTAACCTAAACCAAACTTGGCCCAACCAAGCCCATTAATCCCAAATACAACTTTTTAAGCTCAATTCCAAATTAAGCCCAATTAATTTAATCACAATATTCCAACTATCACAATTAAATCAATTTAAAGTGAATAGCCATAATTAATTATTCAAATTAACATTTCCAAAATATCAATTTACATAATTAATCATGCTAATCATCATCAACACATGTCCAACATTATTGAATCAAAAAATCATCTCATTACATGCTATTAAGCTCACGGCAATTTAGGGATTTTAAATCCGATTTCGATTTTAATCCAATTAATTCCTGAATCAATTTTTCCCATGTCTTCCAACTCATCCAATGATCAAAAAACAAAATTACCATGACTTTAGGGCATACTCAAACTTTCGGCAAAGCCAAACCTTTGGGGAAAAAATAATCCAATTCAATTTTCATCAAAATGATCATGCATAACTCTAAGTTATCATCATTCAAGCATATTCAAACAAACAATTTCATCAAATCATGCTCAAATCAATTTTACCTAAATTTAACCATAAATCAAATTTCATGCTTAATAATGGCTCTGATACCATTGTTGGGTTTTCTAGGTCAAACCAAGATCATATTACGCTATGAAAAGTGTGAATACAACAAAGTAAAGTTGCGGAAATACTCACTTTGATCGGCTTTGCGATGCGAAGAACACAAAAAAAAAAATTATGCTCCTTGAAGCTCTCGGCCATGCCTCCTTTTTGTGCTCCATGTTTGATCTCCAAGCTCCAAGCTTTGTGTGTGGATCCATGCTCATAGATGGGTTTCCCTATCACCTTTGTAAGACTTCTTTATATGCTAGCATTGGAAAATTTTTGCAACAAAAATTTCCTATTCCTTGTTACAAGTCTCGGCCAAGCCAATAGAGGAGAGAAAAATTGGCACCATTGCCGTGAGGGAGAGAGAAGAGAGAAAAGTGGTGTGTTGTGTTGTGATTTCAAAAATCAAGTAATGATATACCAAAATTAATAAAATGGTATAAGTCATTCAATCTCACAACTTGGAGTGTAACATAAGCCACCATCATTCTATCACCTAATACCATCACCATAAAGGTAAAAGTTGACAAGTGATGAGGCATGATGTGACTTGTGGGCCCCACTTGAATTCAAAATCCGAGTGGGCCCGCAAACACTCCCGGGCTCGGGTTCGCTAATTCGCTAATTCGAATTAACGAATTCCGTTGCGACGTAATTAAATCAAATTTAATTAAATAATTATGCCTAGCAAAATTACTATTCACGTCGCTAACGAATTAATTCTAAATTAACTCGTTCGCCCGAATTAAAATCCAATTTTAATTCCGCGTTGAAATCTAATTTCGTATAATATATCGAATATATTATTTTATCGATTAATTCCAAATTAATCGTTCTCTCTCTTTTAAATAGTATTTTATCCCAGATAAAATATCTCCGTAATTAATCCCAGATTAATTTTCTCTCTCTACTAATAATCCCAGATTAATTATGTGCGAGTCATACGTCATCAGTGAATCTTCGGGAAGCGACCCATGAGATCCCCGGATATGTTGGCAGTAAATCTGGTCGTCATACTATCTGAACACGTACGTACCTAGTACTACGTTTTTACATATTTACAAGACATGGTTGGCTTCTAGCAAAGCACCGTGCCTACCCAATTCTCCAGAAATATTCTTAAAGGAATATGTAATCTGTATCAGGCGTAGTATACGTAGTATTGCGTATTGCGATCCAGTATCGGATGTCACATGCAAGGCCTGGGGCTGGAATTGTGTCTTCCCCGTACGAAGCATATATCGGATCTCTTGTAACTAGTCTCTATAATCGAATAATCATGACCTAGTCATATTATCCCGATTACTGCAGTACTAAAGAGTACTAGTTCCGTATCCTGCGTGATCATCATCTCCATATGACTGAAGTGATACTTCCATCTTGACATCACACCCAATACACTACGATTCTCAATATACCCAGAGAAGGCATACACAGAACCTGTTAAAGCCCTGAACGACCAAAACCAAAGTATATTATTTGTCGCAAGTATTAGCGATGCAAGTCTCAGGTTAAGACCAAATACACCTACCCTGATTCGGACTTCCATAGACACATAGTCATACTACCAATGGAATTCCGAGGGGTCTATCCAGAGCGAAGCTGTTTCTGTACCATCGGTAAACACAACCTCCTATTACACTTGTATGAGTATCCAATACCCGAATATATTAGAACTATGTCGTTATGCTCCCATAACACGCACAAGTGTAATACTAGTCTATTCCGCATTATCGATGTCCAATCTCGATAATACTACGACTAGGGATGTTTTAATGATTAAACCTTAGTGGATTAATAATGTCTCATATCTTATTAATCCGGAACTAATCTTATGGACTTTTATCATTTATATATCCCGGTAATCCAATTACAAATGATAAAAGAGCAATTTCCTTTGTCACTTAGTTAATTTGTACAACAACACAATGTTCTGTATAAATAGTGATGCTATGGGTCATAATTTTCCAACATGTGATGAGCGGAAAATATATCAATTTACCGCCCCTTTTACTTAATATTTTGTTTAGTTTCTCGGTTTGATGAACGTTTTGTTGTGTTTTAGTTTATTTTGCAGATAAAATATATTGGGACACAATGAAATCATTTAGGACGAAATGTGGGTCAAATAAGGGCAAAAATTGGACTTGACATATTAATTTTGGAGATTGGAAACTTGAAAGGGCGTTTTAACGAAGTACAGTTTTGGAAATTCCAGTTTTGTGCATCTGTCGTAATTGGGCCATAAATTTTTACTCCGATATCGGATTGAGCTGATTCAAGTTTCCGATTAAAGAAGACTCAAATATATACAGCTTTGAAAGACAAAATAATTTCGAATTCTGAATATTTTCATGCCTGAAATTGATGAACCATCCAGAAGTGTGTTGTGTGTAATTATAAAAGTCACTTTCAATCATTTTCAAAGTAAAAAAATAAATAAATAAATAAATAATAAAAATTATCAAATCATCACCAAACATGATAAGAGATTAGTGGAGCAATTAGTGGAGTAATTAGTGGAGTAATTAATAATTGATTTGTTGGATGATTTGTTGGAGTCAAAATTTTGCCTATAAATACCAAGCCATTTCATTTGTAAAATTGATACTTTCTTCTAAGGAATTCCTTAAGAATACTAAGAAGATTGTATCTTGTTTGTTTATTTACAGCTTTCAGTAATTAATTTCCGCTTTCGCACTTTCTTTTCTTTACTTTTCGGTTTTTACTTTCCGCAGTTTACTTTTACGCACAGTACTTTTCTTTCTTTCAGTAATTTACTTTCAGCAATTTACTTTCAGCAATTTACTTTTCAGCAATTTACTTTTCAGCAATTTACTTTTAGTAATTTACTTTCAGCAATTTACTTTCAGCAATTTACTTTTCAGCAATTTACTTTTCAGTATTTAATTTTCAGTATTTTACTTTATGTCTTTTATTTTATTTAAATTTTTACTACCCGTAAATATGTGTCGTAACTAAGCCAGTTATCTGGGGTTGTGATGAAATCCAATATCACTGGTTTATAAGGGGTTAGATTATAGCTTGGGTAATATAAAGATTTATTTATTGAGTCTTAATCTTAATGCTTTTTCATTAACTGGCCATTAATAAAATTGAACTGTGAAACTTAAAATGAACTAGACATAGAGATTTTAAGTTTAAGACCTTAGACTCAATAGTCCACGATCTTCCTTGAGGATAGATAACCCTTTAATAGATTTCCTTACAGGATAGACATACACCTGTCGGGCGGGGGTAGCCATAATTGGAACTTAAACTTAATGAATCAAGATAATTTGGTTGACATAGACATATGGTTCAATTGGGTTAAACTGGGTATTTGTGTCTGACCATCGACAGAGGCTTACACATAATTTAGTGTTCCAGGTTAATAAATCAATATATTACCCAACTTTAAGATAACCACTTCATCTTTAAAATGATATTGGAAGAAATCACAACCCTAGATATATTTTAATATTGAATTTTCATAAAACCTACTTTCGAACAATTTTATTTACTTGTTTTTAAATTTAGAATCGTCACCATTTCAAATCAATCAAACAATCTGTTAGATACTAGTAATCATTTGACCTCATAAAATTAATAGATTAGATATTAAGTCCTCGTGGGATCGATATTTTTATACTACTTGAACGATACGTGTGCTTGCGTTATACGTGTGTGTTTACGCCGGTCAAGTTTTTGGCGCCGTTGCCGGGGACTTATTTATCTTTTACTATTAGTTTAGGGGTTAGATACGTTACTTGTATCTAATTTCTTTTTACTTATTGTTTTTATTTTCTTGTGTTTCAGGTTCTCAAAAACTTCATGAGACGAACCAGAAGCTTTGAACTCAGACCGCTTGACCCATAAATTGAAAGAACCATTAGAAAGTTGAGAAGGGAAAGGCGAGAAGGCCAATAAGCTTTAGTCAACATGGAACCTGAACCGTTGGAGGTTGCACCACCAATTCCCATTCGAGACAGAACCATTCCGGTGGTTGACAGACTCATTTCCTAGATTGTACTTCCTCCCTTACCAGAAAATGCTTGTGACATCAAAACATGCATTCAGATGATTCAGCAGTCAGTTCAGTTCGGGGGGAATGCAACTGAGATCATAATGCCCACATCAGTAACTTCCTGGAAGTTTGCGGTACTTTTAACTACAACAGAGCATCAGAAGAAGCAATGAGACTGCGAGTTTTTTCCATATTCCTTGAAGGACAGAGAAAAAGCATGGCTACATTCACTACCAGCAAGTTCCATCACAACTTGGAACACTTTAGCCACCAAATTCCTTGCAAAGTATTTTCCACCAGCCAGAACCGGAAAGCTGAGGAATGACATCACATCCTTTGTACAACAAGATTCAGAATCCCTCTGCGAAGCTTGGGAAAGATTCAAAGATTTACTCCGGAAATGTCCTCACCATGAAATTCCAAAATGGCATCAAGTCCAAACATTCTATAATGGACTTTCTAGAATAATGAGAACCACAATCGATGCTGCGGCTGGAGGAGCTTTAATGGCAAAAGGAGAAAATGAAGCCTGGGACCTAATCGAAGAAATGGCCAACAACAATTCTTTATGGCCAACAGAAAGGAGCATGATCCAAAGAATTGCAGGAATTTATGAAGTTGGAGCCAACACAGCACTGAATTCCAAGCTCGATGTGATTTGCAAAAATCTGGAAACTCTTAATATAAAAGTTAATGGTGGATCCACAAGTTCACCATTTGGAGGAGCACCTGAGTCAGAATCTTTCAACCAACATAAAGAAACGGTAAATTATATCAATAATTTCAACAGACAGGGGAACAATTCATATTCCAACACCTACAACCCAGGGTGGAGGAATCATCCTAATTTCGCATGGAACAACAATTCAGGGCAAATGAACAATCCACCACCCAGATTCCAACAACAGAACAAAGGCCAGGAACATGCAAATGAACCAGGATTAACAGAAGTGTTGACCCACTTGAAAAAGATAGAAGCAAAACACGACTCTCAAGCAGCAAGATATGATACTATGTTTCAATCTCAAGCAGCAAGATATGATGCTATGTTTCAATCCCAGGAAGCATTAATTCAAAGTCAATCTGCTTCTATTAAAGCACTGGAGAATCAAATTGGACAACTGGCCAATGCTCAGAGTTACAGACCGCCAGGTACCCTTCCTAGCAACACAGAGCCAAATCCAAGGAACATGGGGAAGGAGCAATGTCATGCCATCATGTTAAAAAGTGGTACTGAAATCAACAAAGATGTTGGAGCCAAAACAACTGCTGAGGAAGTTCCAAAAGAAACAAAGCAACAGATGGAGGAAAAAGAAGCAAAGGAAAAAGAACAAATCATTCCACCTCCACCTTTTCCTCAACGTCTTCAGAAGAACAAATTGGACAAGCAGTTTTCTCGGTTCCTGGAGATCTTCAAAAAGCTGCATATCAACATTCAATATGCAGAAACGTTGGAACAAATGCCCAGCTATGCCAAATTCATGAAAGACATTCTTTCACGAAAGCGGAGATTGGGAGATTACGGGACAGTAGCATTATTAGAAGAATGCAGTGCTATCATTCAGAGGAAACTTCCCCCAAAGTTGAAAGATCCTGGCAGTTTCACTGTTCCTTGCACCATAGGAGAACATGACTTTGGTAAGGCTCTGTATGATTTAGGTGCTAGTGTTAACTTGATGTCTTTTTCTATTTTCAGGAAATTACAGATTGGAGAAACAATGCCAACTTCAGTCTCACTACAACTTGCTGATAGAACGCTCGTATTTCCAAGAGGCGTAGTTGAGGATGTGCTGGTCAAGGTTGACAAATTCATTTTCCCAGCAGATTTCATTGTCCTTGATATGGAGGAAGACGCAGACGTGCCAATCATCCTCGGGAGACCATTCTTGGATACAGGTCAAACCATTATTGATGTACAAAAAGGAGAATTAACCATGAGGATACATGACCAAGAAGTAACATTCAATGTTTTCATGCCATGAATTTCACAGATGATGAAAAGAAGGAGGAATGTTTCAAACTTGATGTGATACACAATACCATTCAGAACTCTAATGCAATGCAAAGTTCTACTCTGACAAACTTAAAATGTCAATTGTCTGTGGAGCCTAAGATAAAGTGTCTTTTGTACTGAAGAAGCCAATTCTTGCACTACAAGCAACAGAAGAGAAAAAGTTCCACCAGCTCAACGAATTGGAGGAATTTCACATCGGCCTTTTGAGGATGCCAAATTGTACAAAGAAAAGGGCAAGAAAAGACATGATGAGAAGTTAGTGCGCATACAACTGGAACCAGGGCAGAAGGTACTGTTAAAAAAATCAAGGTGAAATTCTTCCCATGGAAGCCAAAATCACGGTGGTCAGGTCCATTTGTGATCACCAAAGTTTTACCAGACAGAGCCGTTGAGATACATGATCCTGACTCAACAAAACTTTCAAGGTTAAAAACAAGCGTGTCAAGCACTACTGGGGAGAATCATTTGATTGACAAAAAGAAAGTGTTACACTTTCAGATCCAGCTTAACGTTCGACAAGTTAGTCTGGCTGACGCTCTAAACTTAGCGCTAGCAGGGAGGCAACCCATGCAATTTTTGTATATATTGTGATCTGGTTTGTTTTATTTTTGTGTTTTTAATTTTTGCAGGTTTAGTCATTTCAAGATGGAAGAAACTCTTGCAAATCTTCGCAAGCAATTCCTTCCCTTCCCTCCTCAAAAATCTCTGATGAAAGTTTACAAAGCTCGCTTGGAACTGATGAGGTTACTGATGATCAAAGGTATTCCTACTGAGATTCGTTGGTTAATTGAAGCACGGGTCCGATTGGCAGGTGATCTTCTAACTCTTTTATTTCACATCTGCCTGGTTTAGGAAAGAGCACATATGCTAAAAAGAGAAGAGCCAAAAGAATGTGTGTTTGTTATAAATGTGCTCGTATGTTTTTGTAATACTCGTTGTCGTTCTTTATGAATGGTGTCTGATAACCGCGAAGATAAGATTAATTTCATTAGGGATGGCTTGAGTAAGGAGTCTTTGGATGACATATCTAAAACTCTTGAGACGCATCCCAGTGGATGTGTGTATCACGAAATTCGCATGTTATATGCACAATTTCAAAAGGAAAGACAACTGTTAAGTCTCGGGAATCTGACTCAAAAAGACCATGTTTGCCAATTTATAAGAAAATTGGATGGGAAGCTTGTCCCTGACGCATAGACGTCAATCAAGCCGTTACTTTTCTTGTAAATATTATATCTCTTTGTCTTTTCTTAATAATTGTGAATTGTTTTGTTGTTTTTCTTTTGTTTTCTCTCCGACAGGATCCAGACCTTTTTTACTATCACGATATTATTTCGCTACTAATCGTCCTCTGGAAGATACTTGTGCTATTTTTTACTCACCATTTTCAGGTACTATAAATTCAGCCCGTCATTGCACTTTTGAAGGCATCCAGAGTTGAGAAAGAAATACATAAAAAAATGGAAGCCACTTCAAGAAGACGAGTTGAAAACATCTGTGTGTTTTGCGGTAGTAGTATTGGTGTTAAGCCACAATACGTAGAAGCAGCACAAGAATTGAGTCGAGTCTTAGCTGTAAGAAATATGCACTTAATATATGGCGGAGGCAATCTTAGACGTATGGGGATCGTTTCAAAGGCCGTACAAGAAGGAGGCAGTCACGTTTTGGGAATCATTTCAAAACCCTTGGCAGAGGCAAATCTTATTGAACCATCAAACAGAGAGGAACTGATTGTGCCAGGTATGTCTGAACGACTGGTAGAAATGATTAACCGTGCTGATGCTTTTATTGCTTTGCCAGGTGGCTTGGGTACATTGGAGGAAATATTTATTGTGCTATCTTGGGCGAATCTGAACATACACCAGAAACCAATTGGGTTGTACAACGTTGATGGATTTTATGATTTTCTTTGTGTATTTCTTGATGATGCCCGGAGAAATAGGTTCGTGTCAAAACCTTTGAAAGAACTCTTCTTTACTGCCAGAACTGCTCCGGATCTAATTGACCAACTCTTAACCTATGAACCACGAGTTGACCCTATCCTTTCAAAGATAAATTGGTCCGAGGACGATCGTGGTAAGAGGCGTCGTGTTAATCTAGATCATAACCTTTAATTTCCTGTAGATTTTCAGCTAACCAGGTACGACCTTCTAAACTCTCCTTTTACTGTTTAAGACATTGGGGACAATGTCTCATTTAGGTTTTGGGGAGGTAATTAGTTGATCAGTACCTTGTTTTTAGTTTGTGTGTTCTTTTTATTTTTAGTCCAAAATTTTTCGAAAAATAAAAAAAATTGAAAAAATTACAAAAACATTTTATGTTTTTGTGTTTTTATTTTGACTAAAAAGGGTGAAATTGGTGAGAGATGGCTGAGTAAGGAGTTTCCACTCCTGATACGTATCTAGGCAGCAGTTTGTAAAGTGTAACCCCAAATGTAATAAGGAAGATCTATATAGCTCATCATGGATCGCACCATATCCAATAAAGTATAATTTCTTCGCTCAGACACTCCATTGTGTTGAGGTGTTCAATTCTATTCTCCCTTAAATAACTTTCGAATTCTTCACTCATGTATTCACCACGTCAATTTGATCTAAGGCATTTAATGAATTTACTAGTTTGTTTTTCTACTTCGTTTTAGAATATTTTGAGCTTGTCAAATTTTTCTGACTTATGTTTCATCAGATAGATATATCCATATCTAGACTTGTCATCTGTGAAAGTCACAAAGTATGTGGAACCATCATGAGTGGCATGATTTAATGGACCACACACATCGCTGTGTATTAGCTCTAGTAAATCTTCAGCACGGTGTTCAACACCTTGAAATGGGGTCTTTGTCATCTTTCCTTGGATACATGACTCACAAATCCTATAAGGATATAAGGTAAAAATTTTAATCAAATCATCCTTTAATAATTTGGATAGACGTCTAACACCTATGTGGCCCAATCTTATACCATAATTCAGTATTATTTAGTTCAGACTTCCTAATTGTATTTTTCTCTATATTAAAGACATTTCTATATGTTTCCAAAACATAGTGACCGTTTGATAAGAACATTCACATTTCAATAATTTTTCTTTATCATACAAACATAAAGTTCATCCTTGATGTTTATTTTATATCCCTCTTTATCTAATATTGGCAGCGATATTATTTGTCTGATAAGTGAGGGAACATAATAACAGTCATGAATATCTAATTTATATCCATTTGGGAGATCTAGAACAACAGTTCTTATGGCCTTGACATACAATGTCTCGCCATTGCCAACTCTAAGCTGGATCTCCCTTTTATTTAGCCTTCTTTTAACCCTCATTTTCTGCAAGGAATTGCAAATATGAGAAGGACTGAAAGTGACTAACACCTATCTACTATTTGCATCTAAGGCAAATGAGATGTCAATAATTGGAAAAATACAAAGCGTACCTGAGGGTCCTAATTTTCCTTTAAGTTCTGGACAGTCCTTCTTCCAGTGTCCAGACTTCTTACATTGTAGACATTGATCACGAGCTACTTTCGATTTTGCGCCTTTGCGCTTCTTGGAGTTTTTCTTTGATATCTTCTTCTTCCCCATCTTTATTTTCTTTGACTTCCCATAAGTCTTTGAAGAGCCAGCTCCACCATGGAGATACAGTGTGCGGTTGCCTTTCTTCAAATCTTGCTCCGCCATGTGTAACATGTTATGAAATTCTTCGTATGTGGCTTGCATTGAATGCTTATGGAAATTTAATACAAAGCCAGCATAAGAACCAGGCAAAGAAGACATAATCAAATTACGGCCCAGCCATTCATCAAACACAAGGCCCTATCATTCCAGATATCGAATATGGTCGATCATGTTCAAAATATGAGTGCTGACAGCTCCTCCCTCCTCGAATTCAGCACGGAACAATTCCTTAGACCTTTGATAAAGTTCCATCTCTTGATTTGCCTCAAACAACTCCTTGAGTGTTCGCATGATGCTTCAAGCATCCAGTACTTCAATATACTGTCTCAGCAAATCTGGAACCATCGATCCCATGATGTAGGATTTCACCTTCAGGTTATCATCCTTCCATCTATCAAAAATTTCTCGCTCTTCTAGAGTGGAGTCAGGATCGATATCAACAGGCAGCAGATTGATCGTGACATAAGTCAACTTTTCATACTCCAAGACGAGGCACGTGTTCATTTCCCATTCGCAATAGTTTTCGGCTCCTTTTAGCTTATTGGAATCCAAAAGTTTCATCAATGGATTAGCGGCAGTCATCTACAAGACAATAATTTTGAGAAGTAGCAGAACAATTTTCATTTCTAAAGTGATAACTGATGAGCGGAAAATATATCAATATTCATTGCCCCTTTTACTTAATATTTTGTATAGTTTCTCGAGTTTTAAGAACGTTTTGATGTGTTTTAGTTTATTTTAGAGATAAAATAAAATCGGGACTTAATGGAATCAATCTGGACTAAATGTGGAATAAATAAAGTAAAAAATGGACTTGATATTTTATTTTTGGAGATTGGAAACTTGAAATGGCGTTTTAACGAAGTACAATTTCGAAAAATTCAACTTTTCGCAATTGTCATATTTTGGCCATAACTTTTTATTCTGATATCGGATTGAGGTGATTCAAGTTCTAGATTAAAGAAGACTCAAAGATCTACAGTTTGGAAGTTCATAAGATTTTCGAATTCTGAAGTTTGCATTATCGAAATTGATAAAAATTAGAAAGTGTGTTATGTGTAATTATTAAAGTCATTTTCAAAAACAAAACAAAAAGTAAAATAAAATAAAAAATGTAAATTGTCAAACTTCCACCAAACATGGAGGATTTGATGCCATGTTTGGTGCCTTGTTTTGTGACATGTTTGGTGGAGAATTTTTTGGAGAAATTGGTGGAGGCAAAATTTTACCTATAAATAGCAAGCCATTTCATTTGTAAATTTCATACTTTCCTTAGTTTCTTTAATAAGAATTATGGATTGTATCTTGTGTGTTTTATTTAGTAGTTTTGTAATGTATTTTTATTTTTATTTTTAGTAGTAATAATAGTTTGTGTGTTTTTACTTTCTTTTATATTTAGTAGTTAATTTCAGCTAGGGGGAATTGTCAAACCCTTAATATTAATCACTTAATTTATAATATGGAAATTGTAATTTAATAATATGGATTAAAGTTGATACTGCCATAATGGCTGGTTTTATTTATTTGACATAATGTGACAATGCCTATATGGTCGGTCTTTAGGTGACAGATAATTACCGCCTATATGGCTGGTTTATGGACAAATAATAACATTGCCTTTATGGCTAGTTTGACTTAATTGGATAACACTGGAAATTTCTATATTACAATAAAGTGAGATTTCTACATTTGAAAAATTAAAGGTGGACCCCCTAACCCCCAGCAATTTATTTTTATTTTAGAGAAGTGATGAAGCACAATATTCACAAGTTTCATAATTGATTTTTATATTATGGGTAATACTTTGGTTTGTTTATTGAATCTTAAGCTTAATGCTTCTTGTTGCTTGATCACCAATAAGATTGATGTGGTAAACTTAAAATGAACTTGGAAAAGAGATTTTAGGTTTCAGCCTTAGATTCAATAGCTCACGATCTCACCTTGGGGTAAATGATCCTTAGGTAGATTTCCTTCCAGTATAGACATATACCTGTCGGGCGGGGGTAGCCATAATTGGAACTTGAACTTAATGAATTCAGGTAACTTGGTTAACATAGACATATGATGAATTGGGTTATTTTGGGTGTTTGCATATGACCATCGAAAGAGGATTTTGCATATCTTCGTGTTCCAGGTTAGCAAACTGATTTATTACACATATATAAGAGAATCAATTCATCATTAGAATAAGATTGTGTGGAATCACAACCCTAGATGTTTGTGTCTTTTGTTTATTTTCCTTAATATTTTCTTCTGTGTTTTTTTTATTTATTTATTTAGCAAATCCACATTCAACCAATCAACAATTATTCCCTTCTCTTTTTAATTAGATACTTGTAAATAAATAGAATCAATAGTTAATAACAACAATAGAAATTAAGTCCTCGTGGAATCGATATTTTTATACTACTTGAGCGATACGTGCGTTTGCGTAACGTGTGTGATTTCACCGATCAAGTTTTTGGTTCCGTTGACGGGGACTTATTTTTCTTGAGTTATTAATTTTGAAGCTATCTATTTTACGTGTATCTAATTTTCTTTGTAATTTTTATTTATTTCTTTTAGTTTTCAGGTGGTTGAAAAATGGATCACTATTGGGCAATAGAAGAATTATGAGCTTTACGAGGTGAAGATACACCCTATATCAGGGAGCAGCAGTCCAGTTTTCTGAGGCATGTTGTCCAGCCCAATTATCACTGGATTTCAGAACAAATGAATACAACATTTTCCCAACCATTTCAGAACGCAATGGGGAGATATGAGATATGAGATATATGATGGTAACCACTGGAGTGATCAATGCATATACCTCTACAATTCAGGGTGGCAGAATTATCAGAATCTTTCATGGTATGAAGAACCAATATATTTCACTGAACCTTATTATCCATCTTATCCACCATCCACCTACAATCTCCATCAAAAACCAGAACCTTCGAAGGAAGATCAGGTGATTGACATGCTCAAAGATTGGCTCAAGAAATAAGATGAAAATTTGGATGCAATGGCTAAAACGTTTCAGAGTCAAATAGAAAATCAAGCAGCAATCTTACAAAGAATGACAGATCAAGCGAGACAATTAACAGAAAGCCAGAGCTATATACCTCAAGGAGCATTTTCAGAAGAAACTGATGAAGCCTTTGAATATCAAGAATTTCACGATGACACATTAATATCGGAATAGACTTTTGCATATCTTCGTGTTCCCGGTTAGCAAACTGAATTATTACACATATATAAGAGAATCAATTCATCATTAGAATAATATTGTGTGGAATCACAACCTTAGGTATTTGTGTCTTTTGTTTATTTTCTTTAGTATTTTCTTTTGTGTATTTATTTATTTATTTATTTAGGAAATCCACATTCAACAATCAATCAAGCAATCATTTTCTTCTCCCTTTAATTAGATACATGTAAATGAATAGTATAAATAATTAATAACAACAGTAGAAATTAAGTCCTCGTGGGATCGATATTTTTATACTACTTGAGCGATACGTGTGCTTGCGTTACGTATGTGATTTCACCAATCAATAATACTAATTGATTATGGCATTTTAAATCTATTAATGCCCTCCCATTACTTTACGTAATTCTGTAATCTCCCTTAACGGAAAAATAGAAATTTGACTCAAAATTTCATAGCCGAAAGTGAATCCCATGACATTTACTTCAGCCTCACACTAATGACGATATTGGCCTTTGTAAACTATTTAGGTAGACCTCCAAGGTCAATCACATCATGTGACTCCTAGTTTGGTCTTGAACAGTTTCTTATCCTCACACTAATGACGCTATTGGATTAAGACGTGTTCTAGGTGTATACTTGTCAATGTGCACTAATGAGCTTCGTATGTACACCCTCACACTAATGACGATATTGGGTGACTACGTTAACTCATCATGTTACATCTAATGTTTTACCGGAGCGACCTAAGTTCTGAGCACTCATACCCTCACACTAATGACGATATTGGATATAAGTAGTAAGAACTCATTCATCTTCGTATTAACAAGACAGACCATCCAATAATGCTCCAACATTATTAATACTATTACTTAAAAGTAATAACCTAATCACGGAATATTTATGACAATCAAGTCATTAACTTAATTAGGTCAAAGTTTTAATTTAAAACATTCAATACATATCAAATATGTCTTATCCATAATTAAATTAAAATTACTATGGCATAGATTCGAAAACATTTGTTGTGTGGTTAAGCCTTTGCTTTGATACCATTCTGTTGGGACAGTTATGGAACCCCTATGGTCGGATCAGTGCCCCGCATAGTGGAATGGGTCTAACCCATGGATATCAAGCATGGGTGTAATTTTAAATTATATAATGAAATACTATATTCCATTACGAGTGTATAGGAAAAAACCGGGACTGAATCGCAGTCCGGAAGCTCCAGAAAGAGAGAATACAAAATCAGCGCGCGTAGCGTGGACCGTGCGTGCTACAGTGCGCGCACGCACTGTTCGCGCTACAGTGCGTGCTTAACTGTGCGTGCACATATCAGTTTTTCTTTAAAAAAAATTTCATTTCCTTCGGCTCACATTCCAGTGAGCTGAAGGAATTAGGGTCTTTGACCCTAATTCTTTCCGGTCTTCCCCAAACACTTCAAAAACACCCAAAAATAATTTTTAATTTCAAAGCCAACATTAACACATGTTATAGAATAAAAA
This sequence comes from Zanthoxylum bungeanum, assembly GCA_019454045.1. Classification (NCBI taxonomy): domain Eukaryota; kingdom Viridiplantae; phylum Streptophyta; class Magnoliopsida; order Sapindales; family Rutaceae; genus Zanthoxylum; species Zanthoxylum bungeanum. Next base: position 25,743 of record SKCR01039610.1, on the reverse strand, counting down.
TCAAGTTTTTCAAAATATCAAATATTTTTACAAAAACATAAATTTATTCTAAATACGCGCTTGCGTAAATTTTGAATCCAATACACAAACCAAATTAGAATCCCAATAAGAAATGTCTCTTGAACAATTCTAGGTCACCCAAAGGTGGTCAAGTGATTCTAGAATGGTAGTCATAGCTCTAAGCTTTAATCTAGAGTTCAAAACTCTAAATTATGTTTATGTCTAACATAAATATTTTTGACCCAATTACAAGCATATTGTGTTTATACTTCCAAAGCATCCTAACACAATTTATTAGCCTTCTTTCAACATTAAGCTATGTGATCATGCATCTAATACACGAACGACCTTTCTGAACTATAGAAATCAAGGTCATCACATATGTTTAACAATCCCTCCGTCGTATGCTATCCGAGTTGTGCTTAGGAAACATAGAATACACCATCAAGTTTCCAAGGCGCACATCTCATGTCGACATGTCCATGATGTTTTACAACCGATGTGATCCACCCTAGGTGATCGGCTTTGTCCAAAGTCTTTAAGAATCGTGCCTTTACTCACATGGATACCTAAACCCCTTTATGGTACACATACGGGCCGACGGATCCTATCTTGCTTCGTACTTGATTACTGAGTGCATCGGTACGCACCCAACGAACATCTAGAGGCCAGACCATGAAAGGTTTCTGACATACATGGCATCAAAGTGTGGAGGATCTCACATAAAATCAATGTTATCCTATAGTAGAAGGATTACATATGCTACTCAACTCGAGAAGATTCCTATTGACAGTGGTGTGTACTTCCAACTATTAGGAATCGCCTGTGAGTCATTCAGTATTTTCTTCAACGAATACCACATGTCTATACAAGTTTCCAAAAGTCATGGTACATCGGGTTAAACCATTGGAACTCCAATTCCAATATACGACATGTGCTAGTCTTCTAGGTTATAGGAATTCGACTGTATTCCAAAACAACCGACTAGGAATATTAACTTTACGAATAGTTTACACCTAGTGTCAAAACTATTCTAAGGTCGATGTCATTCTTAGCATATTTATACATCTATCTAATATTTATAATGACAATACCATTAATGAGGTATGAAATGGTAAATGTAGTTATTTTATTAATAAATAATAAAATATAATTCGGGTTGGCACTCCAAGCACCAACTCCATCACTTGCAAGACTCAAAGAAAATAAATAAAGAGACACAAAGATTACCATAACTGAAATGACCAAGAAGAATATTTTTCAATACTCAATAAGAACACTAAAACAGAAATTGACCACATTTGAAAAAATGAAAAGACTTATAGAAACAACAAGACCAGTTCTGAAACAATGAATAAGGATAGACAAAATTGACCTGGGAACCCTAACCTCTAATACCAAGCTGATAAAAACACCCTTACGTAAGCTTTGTTTGTACGAAGCTTCAAGAACCTTGGACCCATTTTGTTAGGAAACAAAACCTCTCCAAGATCAAGTCGAACCTCTAGAGAACCTACCTCTAGCAATCCTTTTGTATTCTTGAAACAATCTTACTAGCGAAGTTTAAAGATGCAATAAAGAATCACTAATTCTTTGATAAGTATTTTGTTCACTCAATGAACAAAGAGAATTACTTTCTCTCATCAATGCACTCTTGGCAATATGCTTGATTTTTGCTTGAAAGTTGTCTATGTTTCATTCATAAAAATTAAGCCTTTAAATAATATGTACAATACTTTTCCGACTAGGAAAAAGAAAACAAATCATAATCTAATTCTATTAGGAAACTAACTAGTCAATCATAATAGGAAACTAACTCCCTAATCCTAATAGGAAAACTATCCTAGATAAGGTAACTAACTAATTTGACTACTAAATAAACATAAACAACTACTAATTAAAGTCATATTTGTTTGTGGGTTTTAATGTCCATGGCCGACACGAAAATTACATGAATATAACATAAAGAAATAAAATGAAACCCAATAATCTTCCATATGTGCATCCTTGTAACTCTTTGGGCTTGCATTGCTCTTATTGATCTTGGGCTTGTTCTTTAAACACTTGGATCAAGTTGAAACAGCTTGGACCCTCTTCTTTATATCTCATATGACTTGATTCTACTCCTTGAATCCATTTGTTGAATTCAGCCACAAATCCTTGGGTTAGGCCTATCATCGCTTCTTTAATCTTCTTAGCTCTGGGCCTCGTAATTGGCCCAATGGTACCTTGAAGTTCCTTGATTCGCATCATATCTCTAAGAAGATCACGATGTAGAGCTCAAGAGATCCCAAACATGCTCATTATCACATTGAACTATTTTATGCTATTTTGGATATACAATGATAATATTGTTCAACATTTTTACTGGCTCTCTTATTAGAGACATTTATTGGGGTCTTGCTTTGTATGTAGATAGAGGCAGCTTTAAATTACCTTGAATTTTATAGGGCCTTAAGTGAATTTTTAAAATAGAGTCTCAATCAATAAATCATAAAAAATGCATATATATTAAAATTCTCTCTGCATTTAGAAGACATCATTTAGAGTCAAATTTTGGGGACCTTAATTAACTGCCAGTATCGATTCTCTTCAGGACCACCTCAGTATATATATCTCACTATCGTAATTCAATACCAAAAGTTAGCACATTCATGATCATTGTCAAAAAAAGGTTGTGACTCACTTATGAATGAGTTTGACTCTAATACCATCATATAAAAAGTCCACTCACGTTTAATTAGGTCATTATTAAGCAATATAGCAGTGAGGACTCAATTAAGTATGGGTTTGCCTCTAATATTATATAAAAGCCTTTAAAAATTGGTTCAAGTGGTGATGATTATCACAAATTTAACCTCTTAGTCCGGTAACGTTTTACTGTTGATGTTATCACTTTGGACTTACAACATTTTAGGCATTTGTATACTTGAAACTTAACATGACTTGTAGAATCAAATCTTGGTCTTGAATGTGGTTGAGTTCAATTCATTGTATTGTACCAAAACTTCTAATATGAACGTTGTTGATGGTGAATTTTGGGCCTAAGTATGTGAATGGGTTATATTGCGGAAATCCGGTAACGCAGCGGAATAGTGGAAAATCAAAAATTTTCGGATTTCAAAAATTTTTCTCGGATCAATCAAATAAACTTATTTATTTAATTATCCAATTATTAAATTATGAAATATTACACAAGAAATCAAATTTTTGTGTAATTACCAAATTGCCCCAAAACTTTGCATTTTGTTCATTTTAGTCCTAAATTGTTCGAAATAATTTTTGGATGATTCTAAATCATTTCTAAGATGATTTTAACGTGTCATACACATCAAAAATCAAATTGCAACATGAACCCCAATTTTTGTCCAAATGTCGTGAGCCCCCCTTTTGGCCAAATTGTGCATTTTGCTCTTTTAATGTTCAAAACACATCAAGATGATATCCAATCAACATAAGATTTTATATGCATCATGTACACATCCAAATACACAACATAAATGAAAAGCCACAAATTTGGAAGTGGTCTTAAACCCTAATTTTTCAATTTCAACAAATTAGGCCAAATTAATTAAATCCAACACTTCAATCAAGTTTCTTCCACACCAATCAAGCCTCACCACAATGAAATAACTATAGAAAAAATCTAGTTCATTTAAGAGTGGGTCAATAACTCTAGAATGGAAACTAGTTTCTAAAACCATCAAAAGAATGTTTGTTAACATATTAGAAGCATTTTATGACCTTTTACATGCATTAGCCCTATCCTCAAACTTCCATCCAACAAAAACACAAAGAATAAAGAATAGAAAAACATGAGAACATCATAGTATGTAACCTAGAACACAAGGAACATTTTCCTCTCTAATAGTAAGTTGAAGAAACTTATTAAAATCCAAGCTTTTCTTTGTTTTTCTTTTTCTTTCTCTCAAGCTTCTTTTGTCTTCTTTAATGGAGTTTTTGATAATAAAAAAAACAATTTGGTTAGTTAAAACCCTAAAATGAAACAAACATTATATTCTTGAAAAAATGGCCTTGGCCGAATTTTTAGGTATACAAATATCACGATATTTATTTTGTTTCATTTAAGGCATTTTCAACTTGTTAACTTTACATCATTACAACTTTAATGATTTGGTTAAAGTCAACAAAGTCAACCAAAAATAATTTAAAAATATCACAACTTAAAATATTATATTTTTAATTAATTTAATTTTTAACAATTAAATAATTAAATAATTATTTAAATATAAATATATTAAATATATGTATTATATTTACAATAAATATCAAATACATATATATTTATGATATTAGTCAAATATCTCAATTTGACAATTAATTAATGTGTATTTGAATTAATCTAACATTAAATGCAAATACACAAAAATTAAGGAAATGACTATCGGGTCCCCAACACATGTATTTTTCGTTTAACCTTTAAATGACTTTATAAATAATTAGTATTATTTATAAATGTTGCCCTAGTACTCTACGAGTATATTTCATTAGTGAGACTCTCTAGATTCAGACATATCTGTCACGAAATCCAATTTCGTGTCCATAATTTATCCACCCGTAAATTATGATGACCACGGATAAACTCGCACAATCATACAGGTCGAGGTCATGGCAAATGTATAATTCCTCCGTCACAGGTATCCAGATATATCCCATAGATATAGATGTAAACGTCAAATCTCTATGGGGACAATCACGTCGACGTCTCTATTAGCAATCTCTAAAAGATAACACTTAGAACTTACTTCTAAAATGTACTACGGGCCCATGGTTTTTATCGGATTGCTAATCATATGGACTACATATGCTCTGTACACAGAACTGACGGATCCTATCTCGATACACACAGAACACCCTGAGGATCTATCCATACCCAACGAACAGGCGGAGGTTTAATCTGAATAGATCGGTGATGTGACTGTCATCTAAGTGTGGAAGATGTCTCATGCACCCACAATGGTATCTCAAGTTGAAGAATCACAAATGCTACTCAACCCGAGAAGATTCTTATTGACGTTGGTGTACCATCCATTAATAATCTTCGGTGAGTCATTCAGTGTTTATCCGCTATATACACCTACACGTCTATAGGAGTCTCCAAGACTCATGGTTCATTAAGAAACCATTGGAATCATGTATTCCAGTATACGATATGTACCAGTCTCAATAGGTTTACTATACTGACCAAGTTGTGTAAACCTTGTCCAAGAACTGTCTGAGAATGATAACGTCATGATACAACTCAATGTCAGTTGCGACATTTTTGCAACAGCATCATGACTATTCATTCTAAGGTCGTTGCATCTTTACCATAGTAAAAGATATATTATATTACATAAAATTATTATATTATTCAAAATAATAATGTTTTTCAGTAGTATTCTGAAAGAAATACAACCAGGAATTGGCGCTCTGAGCACCAACCCCAACAAAATCTCCAACTTGCTCTAGTGCCAATATCGATTGTATCTAATACTCATCGACTCCACGTGTTTATCAAACAACTTCGGAGGTATGGCCTTCGTCAGCGGGTCTTCTACATTATCTTCACTCGGTACCTTGCACACGACAATGTCCCATCGCGACACAATCTCTCGCATGATGTGGTATTTTCGTTCCACATGCTTCGATTTCTGATGCGCCTTCGGTTCTTTTGCTTGCGCAATGGCTCCAGTATTATCACAGTATAACGGAATCGCATTCTCGATACTTGGGACAACTCCCAATTCTGTGATAAAGTTCCTTACCCACACAGCGTCCTTTGCAGCTTCAGAATCTGAAATGTATTCCGCCTCAGTGGTGGAATCTGCTGTTGATCCCTGTTTGGAACTCTTCCAACAAACTGCACCTCCGTTAAGGGTAAATACGAATCCAGATGTAGACTTTCTATCATCGGGATCTGATTGGAAATCGGAATCCGTATACCCGTTAACTTTCAGTTAGTTTCCTCCATAAATTATTAACTTATCCTTAGTACCTGTAAGATACTTGAGGATATGTTTAATGGCCATCCAATGGTCATTACCTGGGTTTGACTGATATCGACTAGTTACGCTAACAGCGAAACTGATATCAGGCCTAGTACATAACATGGCATACATTATGCTACCCAAACACGAAGCATAAGGTTGGTTAGACATTCTAACTTTTTCATCTTCTGTTTGTGGACTCATCTTCTTCGAAAGATGAATCCCATGTCTGAACGGTATGTTTGTTGTCTTACAGTTACCAAAGTTATACCATTCCAAGATCTTATCTATGTACGTTGATTGGGATAACCCAATCAGCTTCCTTTGACTATCTCTATAGAGTTTTATCCCTAAAACATAGGAAGCTTCTCCCAGGTCTTTCATGGAGAAATTCTTACAGAGATATGCTTTGATGCTTTGTAACATTCCTATATCATTCCCAATGATTAGGATGTCATCAACATATAGAACTAAAAATACGACCATGCTCCCACTGGCCTTCTGATACACACAGGATTCTTCCGAATCCTTAAGAAAACCAGACGATCTAATAATCTCGTCGGATCGAAGGTTCCAACTTCGTGAAGCTTTTTTAAGTCCATAAATGGACTTCTTAAGCTTACACACCATACTCGAGTTTTCGCTGGATGCAAAACCTTCCGGCAATTCCATATAGATTTCTTCATCAATAAATCCATTTAGAAAAGCCGTTTTGACATCCATTTGCCAAATCTCGTAGTCATGATACGCAGCTATAGAAAGTAAAATCCTAATAGACTTAAGAATGGCTACTGGTGAAAAAGTTTCATCGTAGTCGATGCCAGGTCACTGCGTGTAATCTTTTGCTACCAATCGGGCCTTGTAAGTTTCAACCTTACCGTCAGGCCCTCGCTTCCTTTTGTAAACCCATTTACAACCGTTAGGAAGAATTCCTTCGGGAAGTAGAACCAAGTCTCAAACTTGATTCTCCTACATTGAGTCTATCTCGGATTTCATGGCAATTTTCCATTTCACGGAGTCGATGTCCAATATCGATTCTCTATAGGTAAAAGGATTTGTCTCTTCAACTAAGAGAACATCCAGACTCTTTTCTTGTATCAAATACAAGATTTCAGGAGGTCTAGATACCTTTTATAACCTACGGAGTGTGTGTGTTGAAGGTCCTTCATCTACTTGAACTTCAGGTTCCTCTCTTGGTTCGTTGTTTTCAGGTTGGACTTCATCAAGTTCAATCTGTCTATGATTACCACCTTCTGACAAAAATTCTACTTCTAGAAATTTTGCGAAGTGAGCTACGAACATATTTCGATGCTCGGTATCATAGAACATATTGTTGGGGTTGGTGCTCAGAGCGCCAATTCCCGGTTGTATTTCTTTTGAATACTTCTGTAAAACATTATTATTATGAATAATATATGCAGTTTCTATAATATAATGTATCTTTTTATATGGTAAAGACATAATGACCTTAGAATGACTAGTCATGGAACAGTTGCAAAAGCGTCGCAACTGACATTGAGTAGTATCATGACGTTGTCATTCTCAGACTGTTCCTGGTCAAGGTTTACACTACTTGGTCAGTAAAGTAAACCCGTTGAGACCGGTACATGTCGTATACTGGATTATATGATTCCAATGGTTTCTCAATGAACCATTAGTCTTGGAGACTAGTATAGACGTGTGGGTGTTTATAGCGGATAAACACTGAACGACTCACCGAAGATTCTTAATGGATGGTACACCAACGTCAATAAGAATCTTATCGGGTTGAGTCGCACTTGTGATTCTTAGACTTGAGATGCCATTGTGGGCACATGAGACATCTTCTACACTTAGATGGCAGTCACGTCACCGATCTATTTAGATCAGACCTCCGCCTGTTCGTTGGGTGTAGATAGATCCTCAGGGTGTCCTATGTGTATCAAGATAGAATCCGTCAGTTCTGTGTACCAGAGCATAGGTAGTCCAAATGATTAGCAATCAGATAAAACCATGGGGCCGTGGTAAAGTTTAGAAGCTAGTTCTAAACATTCTTTTAGAGATTGCTAATAGAATAGTTGACTGGATAATCCCCATAGAGATTTGACGTTTACATCTATATCTCTGGGATATATCCGGATACATGTGACGGAGGAATTATACATTTGCCATGACCTCGACGTGTATGATTCAGTGAGTTTATCTGTGATCGTCATAATTTACGGGTGGATAAATTATGGACACGAAATTGGATTTCGTGACGGATATACCTGAATCTAGAGAGTCTCAATAATGAAACATACTCGTAGAGCACTAGAGCAATATTTATAAATAATATTGATTATTTATAAAGTCGTTTAAAGGTTAAACGCAAGATACATGCTAAAGGGACCCGATAGTCATTTGCTTAATTATTGTGTATTTACATTTAATACTTGATTAATTTAGATACACATTAATTAATAGTCAAATTGAGATATTTGACTAATATCCTAAATGAATATATATTTGATATTTAATGTAAATATTATATATATATTTAATATATTTGTATTTAATTAATTAATTAATTATTTAATTGTTAAATGATTAAATTAATTAAAATATAAATATCTTAACATTTGGATATTTGGATTAAATGATTTAGTTGCCTTTGTTGAATTAATTAAAATATCTATAAAGTGTTATTAGATATTTAAATCAAGTTGATCAAATGAAAATCAAATGAAAATGAAATTAATATTCTTGTTCTTGCCTTTGCCAAATTCGGCCAAGGCCTTGTGTAACAAGTATATATTGTTTTCATTTCATTTGTTATCTAAAATAATACACTTTCTAACCTAAACTCCATTAAAAGAAAACAAGAGAAGCTTGAGAGGAAGAAAGGAAAAGTAAAGAAAAGCTTGGATTTTAATAAGTTTTCTTAACTTGCTATTAGAGAGGAAATTGTTCCTTATGTTCTAGGCTACATCTTGTGATGTTCTTATGCTATTCCTTTCTTAATTCTTTGTGTTTTTGGTGAATGGAACTTTGATGAAAGTGTTGAGCATGTATGATGATGGAAGCTTGTGACTAGTGTAGTTATAAGTATTCTTTTATGGTTTTGGAAACTTTGTTGCTAATCTAGAGTTGTTGACCCACTCTTAGATGACCTAGATTTGATCTAGAGTTTTTTCATTGTGTTGAGACTTTGGTTGGATGGAAGAATGATGATTGAAGTAATTGATTTAACCAATTCGGTCTAATTTGTCCAATTTGAAGAAATTGAAAAATTAGGGTTTAAGACCTCATCCAAATTTGGGGCTTTTCATTTATGTTGTGTATAAAGATGTGTATATGATGCATATAAAGTTTCATGTTGATTGGATTTCATTTGGATGTGTCTTGAAGCATGGAAGTGCAAAATGCACACTTTGGCCACCTAGTGAGGCTCTCGGCCAAGTGAGGCATTTTTGGGATTTTTGTTGCTTTTGGTGTTTTGATGTTTTGAACATGCTAAGTTCATCTTAGAAATGATTTAGAATCATTCAAAATTGATTTGATCAATTTCGGACTAAAATGAACAAAATACCAAGTGTAAGGGCAATTCGGTAAATTCACTTAAATATGATTTATTGAATTTTATTTCATAATTTGATTATTGGATAATTAAATAAAAAATGTTTATTTAATTAATCCGAGAAAAATTTTTGAAATCGGAAAATTTGATTTTCCACCGTTTCCGCTGCGTTACCGGATTTAGCCCCTAAAACCCCTTCAAACTGGTATCAGAGCGAGTCTGATTCTAGGCCCCCTAAAATGATTAGCCTTAATTAAATCAATGTTTAATCATGTTTTCTTGACTTTATACATGCTTATTATAATCTAATTTGGTTAGATTTATGGTGTATGACACTTTACGGAAAATCCATAATTAATAAGGTTTAAATGTAATTATGTATTTGAAGCATGTTATATGGTCCGTCTTGTCAATATGATTTATGAATATTTCTTCGGGACTACATCCGAGACCGTGCCTCTGCTGTGAGGGTGTAGCCGATAGAGATTTATTTATACCGGATGTATATTTGATACTAGATAAATTCAAGCGAAAGCGGAATTCTGAACGTGCCCTAGCTGTCAGGATTACGTAAGTAAGTTGAGTTTATCATTGACGAGTTTAACCTTGGTACGTCTCCTTGTGGGCCTGCCTTCGCAGCGACAACGAGAAACAACCAGGACCGGAAACCCAGGAGTCATTAGTGAATGATTGACAAATGAGTTGTCTACCTGATGAATATACGTAGGCGAGACCGTGCCTCTGCTGTGAGCTGAAATATATTCACGGGATCCACTTTTCACTATTTGTATTTAATTTAGTTATTAAATCTTTGTATTCTGTTTGGGGATTACAGTATTGCATGATTTAGTGGGAGGGGCATTTTTAGATTAAAAATCCATGATCTAGTTTATGCTTTTGATATTATATGAAACTGCTTAATTTCTGCTAACCGTTTTTCGTGATCTATATGATAGACTTGCGATGGCGGCACCATCCACAAATCAGTTTGCGCGTATGCTTGATGCGAAAAAACTCAAAGGCACTGAAAACTTCGCTGACTATGACTTGGATTTGAGGATTATCCTCGATTCTGAGAAACTGGGATATGTTCTTGAGGGTCAATTGCCCCTTGCTGTTGGTGCGGATGCTACGGAGGAGGAACACCAAGTTTTTGAAACTTGGAAGAATGATAATTTAAGAGTTAAATCATACATCCTTAGTTCACTGTCTCCGGGACTCAAGAAACAGTATTATGGCATGTCAGATGCCTATACAATGATGACTCGATTGAGACAGTCATTTGAGAACCAAGAACAAGTGATTGTTCACAAAGTCACAATGGAACTGTTCCATGCGCGGTTGGATGAGGCGCAAGCTGTTAGCCCGCATGTTCTTCAAATGATCGATTTGATCGATCAATTGAGGCAACATAATCTCATTCTAAATGACATTCTCGGTAGGTAGTGAGTGTCATTCTTGGTTCTCTCCCAGCTTCATATCGCCAGTTCGTGATGTATTTCAACATGAATGGGACTATCTGTACCTACCATGAGTTATATAGGATGTTGCTCATGGCGGAGGAGGACCTTAAGAAGGGAGTACCGACTCGCCCTCCTAGACCCACTTCTCTTTCCGCTTCTTCCCAGGCCTGGCCAAAGGGAAGAAGAAGAAAGGGAAGAAGAAGAAGGGTTTTGGTCCTCAACCGCAGGCAAAGATAGTTAAGCCCAAAAGGGCTTCTGAAGACAAGTGCCAGCACTACAGCAAAGTCGGGCACTGGAAAAGGAACTGTCCTGACTACATTGCCCAGCTGAGGAGGGAGAGAACATCTACGTCAGGTACATTTATTTTTCCAGTTATTGATATATCTTTGGCTTGTGAAGCCGTTACATCCAACTGGATTTTAGATTCTGCTTTTCCCATTCACATTTGCAATTCGTTGCAGGTGCTGAAGGAAAGTAGGAGGCTGAAGCCCGGAGAGATGCAGTTAGGATTCGGAAGTGGAGACTCTTTGGATGCAGTTGCAGTGGGAGTATGCGAGATCTCATTGCCGAATGGGACACTTTTGTTAAATGACTGCCATTTTGTACCAGGATGTGTAGCTAATATTATATCACTTTTTGTATTGGATACAGAAGGCTTTTGTATTAATACTAAGAACAGTTCTTTATATTTATATGATAGAATAATATTCAGATCCTTAGTTGTCCAAACCAGCATGGTCATTATACATTGCAAACTTCAAAAGATATTTTAAATACTGGAGTTAATAAACGTAGTTTACCTGTAATTAATGATACTGAACTTTGGCAAATGCGGCTTGGTCACATTGGCGTGTTAAACGCCTTACCCAATTGGTTAGGAATGGTTTGATACCAGATCTTACCATTGAATCCTATCCAACTTGTGAATACTGCATTCAGGGTAAGATGACCAAAGCCCCATTTTTGTGTTGGACACCGCGCCACTAACTTACTGGAACTCGTACATTCTGATGTATGTGGTCCACTAAGTCAAACCTCTCACAGTGGTTATTCGTACTTCGTTACCTTTACCGATGATCTTTCACGGTACGTTATGTCTATTTGATGCGACATAATCGGAAACCTTTGAAAAGTTCAAAGAATTCCGAAATGAAGTAGAAAAACAAACTGGTCATATATTAAATGTCTTCGATCTGATCAAGGCGGTGAATATATGAGTGGTGAGTTCATGGACTATATGAAAAGAATGGATTCTCGCTCAATATACTCCTTCGTACTCCACAGCACAATGGAGTGTCTGAGAGGAGAAATCGGACTTTATTGGATATGGTCCGATCAATGTTGAGTTTCACAGATTGCCCTATTATTATGGGGCACTGTATTTAACAGCTGCACATCTTTTAAACAAGATTCCTTCAAAAGCTGTTCCTACGACTCCGTATCAAATATGGTTCAGTAGGAGACCAAATCTTAATTACATTAAGGTTTTGGGTTGTCCTGCCTATGTCAGGGTGACTCAGCAAGAAAGCTTTCCCTCGAGGGCTAAAGTTTGGTTTGTCGGATATCCTTCGAATATGAGGGGATATCTGTTCTATGATACCGAGCATCGAAATTTGTTCGTAGCTCGCTTCGCAAAATTTCTAGAAGTAGAATTTTTGTCAGAATGTGGTAATCATAGACAGGTTGAGCTTGATAAGTCCAACCTGAAACAATGAACCAATAGAGGAACCTGAAGTTCAAGTAGGTGAAGGACCTTCAACACACACACTCGTAGGTCGGAAAAAGGTATCTAGACCTCCTGAACGCTTGTATTTGATACAGAAAAGAGTCTGGAGTTCTCTTAGTGAAGAGACAGATCTTTCACCTATAGAGAATCGATGTGGGACATCGACTCCGTGAAATGGCAATGTGCCATGAAATCTGAGATAGACTCAATGCATGAGAATCAAGTTTGGGACTTGGTTCCGCTCCCGAAGGAATTGTTCCTATGGTTGTAAATGGGTTTACAAAAGGAAGCGCGGGCCTGACGGTAAGGTGAGACTTACAAGGCCCGACTGGTAGCAAAAGGTTACACGCAGGGACCTGGCATCGACTACGATGAAACTTTTTCGCCAGTAGCAATGCTTAAGTCTATTCGGATTTGCTTTCTATAGCTGCGTATCATGACTATGAGATTTGGCAATGGATGTCAAAACGGCTTTTCTAAATGGATTTCTTGATGAAGAAATCTATATGGAACAGCCGGAAGGTTTTGCGTCCAGCGAAAACTCGGGCATGGTATGTAAGCTTAAGAAGTCCATTTATGGACTTAAAACAAGCTTCACGAAGTGGAATCTTCGATTCGACGAGATTATTAGATCGTCTGGTTTTCTCAAGAATCAGAAGAATCCTGTGTGTATCAGAAGGCCAGTGGGAGCATGGTCATATTTTTAGTCCTATATGTTGATGACATCCTAATCATTGGAATGATTTAGGTATGTTACAAGGCGTAAAAGTGACCTCTGTAAGAATTTCTCCATGAAGGACCGGGAGAAAGCTTCATATGTTTTAGGGATAAACTCTATAGAGTTAGGCAAAAGAGGTTGATTGGTTATCCCAATCAACGTACATAGATAAGATCTTAGAACGGTATAATTTTGGTAACTGTAAGACAGCAAATATACCGTTCAGACATGGGATTCATCTTTCTAAGAAGATGAGTCCACAAAAGAAGATGAGAAGGTTAGAATGTCTAACCAACCTTATGCTTCGTGTTTGGGTAGCATAATGTATGCCATGTTATGTACGAGGCCTGATATCAGTTTCGCTGTTAGCATAACTAGTCGATATCAGTCCAATCCAGGTGGTAATGACCATTGGATGGCCATAAAACATATCCTCAAGTATCTTAAAGGTACTAAGGATAAGTTAATAATTTATGGAGGAAATGAACTGCAAGTTAACGGGTATACGGATTCTGATTTCCATCGGATTCTGATGATAGAAAGTCTACATCTGGATTCGTCTTTACCTTAACGGAGGTACGTTTGTTGGAAGAGTTCCAAACAGGGATCGACAGCAGATTCCACCACTGAGGGGAATATATGCAGCTTCTGAAGCTGCAAAAGAGAGGCTGTGTGGATAAAGAACTTTATCACAGAATTGGGAGTTGTCCCAAGTATCGAGAATGCGATTCCGTTATACTGTGATAATACTGGAGCCATTACGCAAGCAAAGGAACCGAGGGCGCATCAGAAGTCGAAGCAAGTGGAACGCAAGTACCACATCATTCGAGAGATTTTGTCGAGAGGGGATATTGTCGTATGCAAGGTACCGAGTGAAGATAATGTAGCAGACCCGTTGACGAGGCCCATACCTCCGAAGCTGTTGATAAACACGATTCGAGATTCATGGGTATTAGATACAATCGATATTGGCACTAGAGCAAGTGGGAGATTTTGTTGGGGTTGGTGCTCAGAGCGCCAATTCCCGGTTGTATTTATTTGAATACTTCTGTAAAATATTATTATTATGAATAATATATGCAGTTTCTATAATATAATGTATCTGTTTTATATGTAAAGACGTAATGACCTTAGAATGACTAGTCATGGTACAGTTGCAAAAGCTTCGCAACTGACATTGAGTAGTATCATGACGTTGTCATTCTCAGACTGTTCCTGGTCAAGGTTTACACTATGGTCAGTAAAGTAAACCATTGAGACCGATACATGTCGTATACTGGATATATGATTCCAATGGTTTCTCAATGAACCATTAGTCTTGGAGACTACTAAATAGACGTGCGGGGTTTATAACGGATAAACACTAAATAACTCACCGAAGATTCTAATGGATTGTACACCAACGTCAATAAGAATTTTCTCGGGTTGAGTAGCACTTGTGATTCTTAGACTTGAGATGCCATTGTGGGCACATGAGACATCTTCTACACTTAGATGGAAGTCATGTCACTGATCTATTTAGATCAGACCTCCGCATGTTCGTTGGGTTGTAGATAGATCCTCAGGGTGTCCTATGTGTATCAGATAGGATCCGTCAGTTCTGTGTACCAGAGCATAGGTAGTCCACATGATTAGCAATCAGTTCTGTCACCGATCTATTTAGATCAGACCTCCGCCTGTTCATTGGGTGTAGATAGATCCTCAGGGTGTCCTATGTGTATCAAGATAGGATCCGTCAGTTCTATGTACCAGAGCATAGGTAGTCCACATGATTAGCAATCAGATAAAACCATGGGCCCGTGATAAAGTTTAGAAGCTAGTTCTAAACATTCGGTTAGAGATTGCTAATAGAATAGTCGACTGGATAATCCCCATAGAGATTTGACGTTTACATCTATATCTCTAGGATATATCCGGATACCTGTGACAGAGGAATTATACATTTGCCATGACCTCGACCTGTATGATTCAGCAAGTTATCCGTGATCGTCATAATTTATGGGTGGATAAATTATGGACACAAAATTGGATTCGTGACGGATATACATGAATCTAAAGAGTCTCAATAATGAAACATACCGTAGAGCACTAGAGCAACATTTATAAATATATTGATTATTTATAAAGTCGTTTAAAGGTTAAACGCAAGATACATGCTAAAGGGACCCGATAGTCATTTGCTTAATAATTGATTATTTACATTTAATACTTGATTAATTTAGATACATATTAATTAATAGTCAAATTGAGATATTTGACTAATATCCTAAATGAATATATATATTTGATATTTAATGTAAATATTATATATATATTTAATATATTTGTATTTAATTAATTAATTAATTATTTAATTGTTAAATGATTAAATTAACATTTGGATATTTGGATTAAATGATTTAGTTGCCTTTTGTGACTTAATTAAATATCTATAAAGTGTCCTAGGATATTTAAATCAAGTTGATCAAATGAAAATCAAATGAAAATGAAATTAATATTCTTGTTTTGCCTTAGCCAAATTCGGCCAAAGGCCTTTGTGTAACAAGTATATATTGTTTTCATTACATTTGTTATCTAAAATAATACACTTTCTATCCTAAACTCCATTAAAAAGAAAACAAGAGAAGCTTGAGAGGAAGAAAGGAAAAGTAAAGAAAAGCTTGGATTTTAGTAAGTTTTCTTAACTTGCTATTAGAGAGGAAATTGCTCCTTATGTTCTAGGCTACACTTGTGATGTTCTTATGCTATTCTTTTCTTTATTCTTTGTGGTTTTTGGTGAATGGAACTTTGATGAAAGTGTTGAGCATGTATGATGATGGAAGCTTTGTTGACTAGTGTAGTTATAAGTATTCTTTTATGGTTTTGGAAACTTTGTTGCTAATCTAGAGTTGTTGACCCACTCTTAGATGACCTAGATTTGATCTAGAGTTTTTTCATTGTGTTGAGACTTTGGTTGGATGGAAGGAAGAATGATGATTGAAGTAATTGATTTAACCAATTCGGTCTAATTTGTCCAATTGAAGAAATTGAAAAATTAGGGTTTAAGACCTCATCCAAATTGGGGCTTTTCATTTATGTTGTGTATAAAGATGTGTATATGATGCATATAAAGTTTCATGTTGATTGGATTTCATTTGGATGTGTCTTGAAGCATGGAAGTGCAAAATGCACACTTTGGCCACCTAGTGAGGCTCTCGGCCAAGTGAGGCATTTTTGGGATTTTGTTGCTTTTGGTGGTTTGATGTTTTGAACATGCTAAGTTATCTTAGAAATGATTTAGAATCATTCAAAATTGATTTGATCAATTCAGACTAAAATGAACAAAATACCAAGTGTAAGGGCAATTCGTAAATTCACTTAAATATGATTTATTGAATTTTATTTCATAATTTGATTATTGGATAATTAAATAAATATGTTTATTTAATTAATCCGAGAAAAGTTTTGAAATCGGAAAATTTGATTTTCCACCGTTTCCGCTGCGTTACCGGATTTAGCCCCTAAAACCCATTCACATATATCCCCCGTATTCGAATGATATCCGACAAACCTAGCTTTTGCCCTCGAGGCACAAAGTTTATCTTGCTGAGTCACCCTGACATAGGCAGGACAACCCCAAACCTTAATGTAACTGAGATTTGGTCTCCTATCGTACCATATCTCATACGGTGTCGTAGGACAAGCTTTTGAAGGAATCTTATTCAAAAGATGTGCAGCTGTCAAAAGAGAGTAGCCCTATAAGTAATAGGGCAAATATGTGAAACTCAACATCGATCGGAACCTATCCAATAAAGTTCGATTTCTCCTCTCAGACACTCCATTGTGCTGTGGAGTACCTGGAGGAGTATATTGAGCGAGAATCTCATTCTCCTTCATATAATCAATGAACTCACCACTCATATATTCTCCGCCTCAATCAGATCGTAGGCATTTAATATATTGACCAGTTTGTTTTTCTACTTCATTTCAGAACTCTTTGAACTTTTCAAAGGTTTCCGATTTATGTCGCATCAAATAGACATAACCGTACCGTGACAGATCATCGATAAAGGTAACAAAGTATGAATAACCAATGTGAGCAGTCTGACTTAGTGGACCACATACATCAGAATGTACGAGTTCCAGTAAGTTAGTGGCACAGTGTCCAACACCTAAAAATGGGACTTTGGTCATCTTACCCTGAATACAAGATTCACAAGTTGGATAGGATTCAATGGTAAGATCTGGTATCAAACCATTCCACCAATTGGGTAAGGCGTTTAATGCATATATGACCTAGCCGCACATGCCAAGTTCAGTATTATAACAACATGTATAATGACCATGCTGGTTGGACAACAAAGGATCTGAATATTACGTTATCATATAAATACAAAGAACAGCTCTTAATATTAATACGATAATCTTCTGTATCTAATACAAAAAGAGATATAATATTAGCTACACATTCTGGTACAAAATGACAGTCATGTGACAAAGTGTCTCATTCGGCAATGAGATCTCGCATACTCCCACTACAACTGCATCCAGAGAGTCTCCACTCCCGAATCGCAACTGCATCTCTCCAGGCTTCAGTTTCCTACTTTCCTTCAGCACCTGCAACGATTGCAAATGTGAATGGGATAAGCAGAATCTAAAATCCAGCTGGATGTAATGGTTTCACAAGCCAAAGATATATCAATAACTGGAAAAATAAATGTATCTTGTGGTGTAGATGCTCTCTCCCTCCTCAGCTGGGCAATATAGTCAGGATAGTTCATTTTCCAGTGCCCGACTTTGCCGCAGTGATGGCATTTGTCTTCAGAAGCCCTATTGGGCTTTGCTATCTTTGCATGTGGTTGAGGACCGAAACCCTTCTTCTTCTTCCCTTTCTTCTTCTTTCCCTTTGACCAAGTCTGGGAAGAAGCAGAAAGTGAAGTAGGTCTCGGAGGGCGTGTCGGTACTCCTCTTTTGAGGTCCTCTTCCTCCATGAGCAACATCCTATGTAGCTAATGGTAGGTACAGATAATCCTATTCATGTTGAAGTACATCACGAACTGGGCGATAAGAAGCTGGGAGTGAACCAAGAATGACACTCCTACCGAGAACGTCATTCAGAATGAGATTATGTTGCCTCAATTGATCGATCAAATCGATATCTGAAGAACATGCGGGCTAACAGCTTGCCCCTCATCCAATCGCGCATGGAACTGTTCCATTACGACCTTGTGAACAACAACTTGTTCTTGGTTCTCAAACGATTGTCTTAATCGTGTCATCATACTATACACATCTGACATGCCATAATATTGTTTATTGAGTCCCGGAGACAGTGAACTTAAGATAATGACTTAACTTTTAAGTCATCATCTTTCCAAGCTTGAAAACTTGGTGTTCCTCCGATGTTGCGTCCTATGCCACAGCAAGGGGCAATGGACCCTCAAGAACATATCCCAACTTCTTGGAATCAAGGACAATCCTCAAATCCAAGTCCCAATCAGCAAAGTTCTTTACGCCTTTAAGTTTGTTCGCATCAAGCATACGCACAAACTGATAGTGGATGGTGCCGCCATCGTAAATCTATCATATAGATCACGAAAAATGGTTAGCGGAAAAAAAGCGCAGTTTCATATAATATCATAAAAGCATTAACTAGATCATGGATTTTTATCTAAAAATACCCCTCCCACTATATCATGCAATACTGTAATCCCCAAACAGAATACAAAGATTTAATAATTAAATTAAATACAAATAGTGAAAGTTGGATCCCATGAATATATTTCAGCTCACAGTAGAGGCACGGTCTCGCCTACGTATATTCATCAGGTAGACAACTAATTTTCAATCACTAAATAGTGACTCGTGGGTTTCCGGTCCTGGTCGTTTCTCGTTGTGACTGCTAAGGCAGGCCCACAAGGAGACGTACCAAGGTTAAACTCGTCAATGATAAACTCAAGCTACTTGCGTAACCTTGACAGCTAGGGCACGTTCAGGATTGCGCTTTCGCTTGAATTTATCTAGTATCGGACATACATTCGGTATAAATAAATCTCTATCGGCTACACCCTCACAGCAGAGGCACGGTCTCGGATGTAGTCACGAAGAAATATTCATAAATCATATTGACAAGACGGACCATATAACATGCTTCAAATACATAATTACATTTAAACCTTATTAATTATGGATTTTCCGTAAAGTGTCATACACCCTAAATCTAATCAAATTAGATTAAAACAAGCATGTATAAAGTCAAGACAACAAGATTGAACATGGAATTTAAAGGGCTAATCATATTAGGGGGCCTAGAATCAGACTCGCTCTGATACCATTTTTGAAGGGGTTATATTGCGGAAATCCGGTAACACAGCGGAATAGTGGAAAATCAAACATTTTCCGATTTCAAAACTTTTTCTCGGATCAATCAAATAAAATTATTTATTTAATTATCCAATTATTAAATTATGAAATATTACACAAGAAATCAAATTTTTATGTAATTACCAAATTGCCCCAAAACTTTTCATTTTGTTCATTTTAGTCCTAAATTGTTCGAAATAATTTTTGGATAATTCTAAATCATTTCTAAGATGATTTTAACGTGTCATACACATCAAAAATCAAATTGCAACATGAACCCCAAATTTTTGTCCAAATGTCGTGAGCCCCCCCTTTTGGCCAAATTGTGCATTTTGCTCTTTTAATGTTCAAAACACATCAAGATGATATCCAATCAACATAAGATTTTATATGCATCATGTACACATCCAAATACACAACATAAATGAAAAGCCACAAATTTGGAAGTGGTCTTAAACCCTAATTTTTCAATTTCAACAAATTAGGCCAAATTAATTAAATCCAACACTTCAATCAAGTTTCTTCCACACCAATCAAGCCTCACCACAATGAAATAACTATAGATCAAATCTAATTCATTTAAGAGTGGGTCAATAACTCTAGAATGACAACTAGTTTCTAAAACCATCAAAAGAATGCTTGTTAACATATTAGAAGTATTATATGACCTTTTACATGCATTAACCATATCCTCAAACTTCCATCCAACAAAGACACAAAGAATAAAGAATAGAAAAACATGAGAACATCATAGTATGTAGCCTAGAACACAATGAACATTTTCCTCTCTAATAGTCAGTTGAAGAAACTTACTAAAATTCAAGCTTTTTTTTTTCTTTTTCTTTCTCTCAAGCTTCTTTTGTCTTCTTTAATGGAGTTTTTGATAAAAGTTTTTGGTTAGTTAAAACCCTAAAATGAAACAAACATTATATACTTGAAAAAATGGCCTTGGCCGAATTTTTAGGTATATAAATATCAAGATATTTATTTTGTTTCATTTAAGCCATTTTCAACTTGTTAACTTTACATCATTACAACTTTAATGATTTGGTTAAAGTCAACAAAGGCAACCAAAAAGCATTTACAAAATATCACAACTTAGAATATTTATATCTTTAATTAATTTAATTATTAAATAATTAAATAATTATTTAAATACAAATATATTAAATATATGTATTATATTTACAATAAATATCAAATACATAAATATTTATGATATTAGTCAAATATCTCAATTTTACAATTAATTAATGTGTATTTGAATTAATCTAACATTAAATGTAAATACACAAAAATTAAGGAAATGACTATCGGGTCCCCAACACATGTATTTTTTGTTTAAACTTTAAACGACTTTATAAATAATCAGTATTATTTATAAATGTTGCCCTAATGCTCTACGAGTATATTTTATTAGTGAGACTCTCTAGATTCGGGCATATCCGTCACGAAATCCAATTTCGTGTCCATAATTTATCCACCCATAAATTATGACGACCACTGATAAACTCGATGAATCATACAGGTCGAGGTCAAGGCAAATGTATAATTCCTCCGTCACAGGTATCCGGATATATCCCAGAGATATAGATGTAAACGTCAAATCTCTATGGGGACAATCCCGTCGACATCTCTATTAGCAATCTCTAAAAGAGAACACTTAGAACCAACTTCTAAAGTGTACCACGGGCCCATAGTTTTTATCTGATTGCTAATCATATGGACTACATATGCTCTGTACACAGAACTGACGGATCCTATCTCGATACACACAGGAAACCCTAAAGATCTATCCACACCCAACGAACAGGCGGAGGTCTAATCTGAATAGATCGATGACGTGACTGCCATCTAAGTGTGGAAGATGTCTCATGCGCCCACAGTGGTATCTCAAGTCGTAGAATCACAAATGCTACTCAACCCAAGAAGATTCTTATTGACGTTGGTGTATCATCCATTAAGAATCTTCGGTGAGTCGTTCAGTGTTTATCCACTATAAACACCTACACGTCTATACGAGTCTCCAAGACTCATGGTTCATTGAGAAACCATTGGAATCATGTAGTCCAGTATACGACATGTACCGGTCTCAACGGGTTTACTATACTAATCAAGTAGTGTAAACCTTGACCAGAAACTGTTTGAGAATGACAACGTCATGATATAACTCAATGTCAGTTGCGACGTTTTTACAACAGCAGCATGACTAGTCATTCTAAGGTCATTACGTCTTTACCATATTACAAGATATATTATATTACATAAACTGCTTATATTATTCAAAATAATAACGTTTTTCAGTAGTATTCTCAAAGAAATACAACCGGAAATTGACGTTCTGAGCACCAACCCCAACAGCATGGCCAAGAGCTCGGGAATGGTAGGATGGAAATTTCGCATTCAGAACACTGTAGCTCGAGGAATAAGGCAATATTGGGACCGGAGAATGAGGACATCGGGTCCGACCCGGCTACATGAGCTCTGCAAAGCGGGATGAGATTTACCCAAGTTGCCCGACCAGATGAATGAGCTCGGGACAGCGTTGGTCGGGTATGGCACGTGAATTGGTCTTCTCCATAAAGTTCAGATATGACTGAGGAAACTTGATGATTCTCCTCTGACACACGCAACCGAGTAAACAATTGGATACAGTCTGGCATCATGATTGTTGAGTGTGGCGGTACCCAAAACAGAGTGATTTAGTGGAATGTCAGATGACAGGTTTCACTTTCGGCAGTGGCAGGTTTCACTTTCGGCACAGATAGGCTCACATGGATGACGCCATGAAGACGGTGGAACAGTGTAATTTTCCTTAGTATATAAAGAGGTTGAGAACATTTTTGTAGGAGTTAGCTATTTTATTTACAAGCACTACTTGTAAGAAATATGGAGAAAATACTAAGATCGGCACTACCCGACCACCTGTAAAAAGAAGGCGGCTAAGACTGACCACGTTATAAAACCTCTCTTTTCCTTGTGTTCGTGGACGTAGGTTGGATCCATTCCACCGAACCACGTTATATCCTCTGTTTTCGTCTGTGTGTTTACTTTTTTCTGCTAAATTTACTTTTGGCTCCCAACAAACCAAACAAATTCACAGTTGGGGGAAGATTGTTCGAGGAGCAAGTTTCCGGATTTGCCCCTGAAACGAAAATCAGCCGTCAACAAATGTGAAAGAGATAAAGGGATGTCTAGATTTTGTTTTCAAAATTGATTGATTATTTGTCTTAAAATGGAATGGGATTGATGTGGATAGGAAATTCAAAAAACAATGGCTCTCATTTTTATTTCTTACCCAAGTGTTTGAAAGCACCCTTTTATTATTTTGAAAAGTGGGATTATTTTCCACATTTGTATGGGAATTTTCTTATTTATCTTTTTATCCAAGTATGGACATAATGAAAACGCTGATTTTTATTTTTGGTTTTTTTTTGGGGAAAAATAAAATGTTAGGTAATCTACCAATTTGACCACCCAATTATTACAAATCCAAGACAAAGCCTAACATTATCCCACCTCCACCATGTGCTTTTTCATATAAATTTCAGTTTATTGTAACCATTTATTTTTTTTACACCCATTCAAATAAAAAATCAGATAAAAGTAGAGAAAGTACCAAATGTCTTCAACATGATTAAATCAAATACCCTCAAACGCTTCGTGATATAGAGAAGCCTCATTGAATGAACATGATCATGAATATAACAAGTCACCATTGTTACACAATTTTTTTCTTAATTTTCATTTTATTCCCAACAATTGCCTTCTGTATAGACACCTTATCATCAACTCAAAATCTCACAAATGGCCAAACCCTAGTCTCTTCTGATGATGTATTTGAGCTTGGATTCTTCTCACCAGGCAGTTCAGGCAAATGGTACATCGGTGTATGGTACAAGAACATTCATCAGAAAACGTATGTGTGGGTTGCTAACAGGGACAGCCCTCTTACAAATTCATCAGGAATTTTCAGAATCATGAGCAATCAAAGCATTGGTCTTTTTGATGAAGCAGAGAATCTCGTCTGGTCAACAAATCAAACCAAGGCCACCAACCCAGTTGCAAAATTGCTAGACTCTGGAAACTTTGTTCTAAAAGAAGCTGATAGTGATGAGATTCTCTGGCAAAGCTTTGATTATCCAACTGATACTCTGTTGCCACAAATGAAGCTTGGATGGAATCTACGAACAGGTTTTGACAGGTACCTAACGTCATGGAAAAGCACAGACGATCCTTCAACAGGTGACTATTCTTTCAAGATTGATTTTCGTGGATTCCCAGAAATATTCCTGTGGGATAAACAAGTGATAAAATATCGCAGCGGGCCCTGGAATGGTATGGGATTCAGTGGTGTCCCAGAAATGAATCCGAGAGAAGGCATGAAATTCGACTTTGTTATAGATCAAGATGAGGTTTATTATTCATTTTATATAGAAGAGAAAAGCTTATTATCAAGATTAGCAGTTTCTCCAAATGGGGTTCTTCAGAGATTTACATGGATTCAACAGAACCAAATATGGAACCCTTTTTGGTACGCACCAAAAGATCAGTGTGACGATTACAGCGAGTGTGGTCCATTTGGTAATTGTGATACGAATGCTTCTCCAGTTTGCCAATGCTTTAGAGGATTCGAGCCTAAAGATCCTCAAGCATGGAGTTTGAGAGATGGGTCTGGTGGGTGTGTTAGGAAAACACAGTCGCAATGCTCAAAGGACAAGTTTTTGCATTTGAAAAACATGAAGTTGCCGGATACTACGACGTCGTTTGTGGACAATAATATGACCCTCAAAGACTGTGAAGCTATATGTTTGAGGAATTGTTCGTGTACAGCTTATGCCGACACGAACATCACTGGAGGCCCAGGCTGTGTGACTTGGACTGGTGACCTTATGGACATAAGGCAATATGCTGAAGGTGGTCAAGATCTCTACGTAAGATTGGCTGCTTCTGATATTGGTACGTTCATATCTAAATTTCATTATATATATATATATATATATGTATATATATATATATATATCTTTTCCCTTTTCTTTTTAACCATAAATTCTGTTAGGTTGATGAGTAATTTTTATTATTGTGATAAAAATTTTCAACACAAACACGAATTATTTATTGAGTAAGTCGGTATGATAGTTAACACGATTAATAAATAAATAAGTTTCATTTTTTGATATAATTAATACACGATTACAAAATACGACTATTTGATTAATATGATAAACTTGTGTCGCGTTATAATAGGATTAAGTAAGTATTATACATGTCATAAATATATAAATATGCACTAAAACAAGATTATTAATAAATGAAAGGTTAACAATGATTTTAATAAATGTGGAGGCTTCTAAGCCGTCCATCTTAGATAGAGTGTCCAAAAAACATAACATCAGAGACTCAGATTCCCTGGACCTGGAGGAAAGGAAAAAGGTGTCTGTGATGGACCGCAGCCTTTTGTATATATAGATGTCTGTGATGGACCAGTGCCTTTTGTATATATGAATCAGATTCTGATCAGACGGTGATAAGGTTGTCTGTGATTGATTCTAGTCCTTCCTTTGAATGCTTGCGTGATTGATTTTGATATATAATGCTGACGTAAAAGTGTATTTGTTTACGATAATAAATGCCTTGCTCTAAAATCGACGCTTTCGTGGGCAGACGTTTTTGACTTGGAATGACAAATTAACCGGGCCTCAATATTATGGCATAAAGATTGTTGCCTTAATTAGTGCTGGAGTTAAATGTCTTCGCTGCGGCGGAACATTTCCGACTCAGTGGGGCCCACTTAAATAAGTATTTCCATAAAATTCAGTCGAGTCCATTGGAAAATCAAAAAACAAATAGAGAATTTTTTAATTTTTTTTAAATCCTTTATTTTCCTTTTTTTTTTTGAAATAAATAAAGAGAATATGCGAGTTGGTGCCGAGAACTACAAAAGTCAGAAGTGTGTTGATCAGCCG